>JAJHJA010001146.1:0-215263 GCA_021202915.1 Heliconius himera | reverse complement strand
TCAAAAAAGTAAAACTAAACATGGATTTTTACTATGAAAATCCATCAATAAACTTTAGTTAATTAAAAGTGATTATTTATATTTTTGATATGAAAAACTCAAGACCGTTTCCATCAATCCGATTACAGTCACGAACACTTCATTAATATGATAATAATTATATGATTGGAAAATTCATATATTCCGTACAGCTTGTATGAAACTCGATATTTCGATTGATAAATTCTTAATTAAATACGGTAATAAGTATTGGATTACAATAATAATAAAAAATAAATCAGCTTTACTTTGTATCTCTCATAGCAGCGTAGGCAGAGGGAACCTAGTGTTAAGTCTCACCGTTTCCCACTTTCTGCCGAATTCTGGAGGCATTGCATGTTAAGTGGCAGAACTCATCGCCGCACTTTGCTTCGACACAACCAGTCGGTTTTACAGTCACACTTTGTGCCCCTGCGCCACGACTGAAGTAAAAAAAACTGGACTGGACTTAAAAAAAGATTGTCTTTAATTAATAATGAAAAAAATAAATTTTCGTTCCCCTAAGTGAGAATCCAACTCACAACTGTCGTGCTTACATTCACATGCTTGTACCCCTGCACCGCGACGACCTCAGTGAATAAACTATTCATTGATAATTGATAAAAAAAAACATTTCTTATGATAAAAATATTACAAGATGAAAAGTATGAAATGAAAGGGATCTTTCATTTGATACCCATATTAGGTAGGTTGTGTAAAAATTTTTAATCTGCCATTTTGTTGCGGCGGCCGTTTTTGGAATAACAACAATATTTATTATATAACACTGGGAAATGGGTTAAAATTCATTTATTATCTTTATTCTAAAATAACTTTCACATGGTATTATGCGACAAACAGAGACAACTCATGACATGACCCAACTCAAATTTATTTTACACGTCACTCTAAATCAGACCTTTGACTAGCTTTTACTTGTGGCTTCGTTTCCGTGGTCAAATGCTAAATTTAAATAAAATTGCTAAGAATTTTATATGACATATTACACATTCTACGTGCCCGGGGCAACTCTGACCCCCAAGCGAAGCCACATTGAAAGAAATATTTTAATCTAATACAGTCTACAGCCTCTCTCGATAAACGAGATATTTCGGCTATTATTATAAGAACTTTTGGCTTACTTACAATTTTTTTTTATTATTTCTGAATTTCAACCAGAAGTTTCTGAGATTACTGCGTTAACGAAACAAATGTTTCTAATTTATAATATTAATATAGAAACGAGTATGAATAGAGCAAAATTAATTGTTTAATTTAATATAAAACAATAACAACGAATGGAAAGGCTTTCCTATATTAAAAGTAACATGGCTTAAAGGCAATTTATCAGTTGACCGCGCGGCTTGACAATATGATGGCAAGCGACGATCCATCAATTGATTCACACCCGCTATAGCTGACGTTAAAAACCGATATATGTATAATTAGTTTGGCTATCTATTTTTTGTTTATATCCATTTTTAATAAATATATGAATTAATGATTCGTTTTGGTAGTTATATTTGAAACTGGCGGCTCGCCAGCGGCTTCGCCCGCTTTAACTACATGATTATTGATTTATATTTTTGAATAAGCAGAATTGATTGACAACTAAAATGACTTCTAATATGATTTTTTATTACTTTAATCTGATTTTTTTACGACATTATTATTACGTAATTTCTAGAAGAATTTTTGATTGTTTCGAACAAAAAAATACGACCAATGTTGATATTTGATTTATAAAATATACATAAAACTAATTATTTATTATACGTATATATATTTGTAACATTACGTTATTCTTACCTATGTTATGTTTTTTAAAACTCTGTTAAATGTGCTGATGTCAGTTAATAATTTAATTTACTGCTTCAGAAACAGCCTTAAATGTTAAATTATTGATTTGGATAATGATTAATAATATTCTTTGTAAACTAACTAAATAATAATTAGTAATCATTAAATATGAAGTATTAATTTATATAAAGTAATAATTGCATATTAACTCCTGTACAGCTTTCAAATTAGTTACATATATTATTAGCTAAATGTAAATATATAGTTATTACAGAGTACACGTAGAAAGGATGTTTTAGGCATTTTTATATAGATTTATTTCAAACGAACGAACGAACCAAAAAATCGTTGTATTTATTTAATATTTCTTTCAAGATCAAATCGTTCTTTATCTCTGTGTTGAATTAACTACGACTTAAATTTATCTGTTATGATTTAGGATCTCCACTAACAATTCAATTTTGTTTACTTTATTGTATAAAATATTATATAATAGTGCTTCAAAAATATATATTTTTATCAACAATCATATAACCAAGACGTTTCGAATGTCATTCTT
This sequence comes from Heliconius himera, assembly GCA_021202915.1. Classification (NCBI taxonomy): domain Eukaryota; kingdom Metazoa; phylum Arthropoda; class Insecta; order Lepidoptera; family Nymphalidae; genus Heliconius; species Heliconius himera. The sequence goes on along the minus strand of JAJHJA010001146.1, from coordinate 212,886 downwards.
TACCCAGGAATCTTATAAGCGCGATTGCTATATAACATACGCAGGCAAACTAATGCCTTGAGTTTATTCAAATGACGATAACGATTTTGTTTTAATAAACCGTTTTTGATCAAACAAACTTTAATTGTTAAGTTGAGTTAAAACAAAGCAATTGGTGAAACTTTTAAGTAAATCGGTTCAATACTTTCAGAGAAAAATGTGACCATACGTATAGACAGACAGACAAGAAATGCAAAAAAAATCTTTTTGCTTTCTATTATTCTTTTTAAGTGTCCCTATTCAGTCATTTCAGTCAAAATTACTAAATGTACAGACAAAATATTTTTACTTTCTTAATACATAGAGCTTTGAATATTAGAATGTAACTACGCGGCACTTTTCGTTGTTACCAGAAGGAAGAAATGAAAATATTTAATAATTCATTTCCCCGAGTGCGAATCGAACCCACAATCGTCACGTTTATATATTCATTCTTGTGTCTTGTGTCTTTTGATAAAAATTATACTTTTGCTCAAAAAGAAGTTATGCTCTCAGTTCTGAAACGCAATAATTTATTGTAAATCTATCTTTCTGCCAACAGATCTCATCTGTCGTTAAAACTTTCTTTGGATGTAATTTTTCTTTTAACAATTTTATTTTCTTTTTAAATTTTTTTTTTTTTATTTTTTTTTTCAGCTTCATGATGTATCTTTTGATAAATATTATAATTTTGTTATGTAAAAGTTTTGCTCTCAGTTCTAAAATGCAATAATAGGTTATTTAACCATCGCTTGTCATCATATAAGAGACGGTTATTCCTTAAACTTCTTATTTTAAATATTTACTAACCAGTTTCTTGAAAATATGTTGCAATTACTTCCACGAAACATAATTTTTATTCTCTCTTTTCATTACTTTTTCAGTTCGATTTTCATTTTCAACAAAAACATAAATATATAGATATAACAGTCTTTCTATTTTATAAAAAAAAATAGGCTAGCAATTTTACGAAGCACTTAAATATACTGAGGACAGTCGTGGCGCAGGGGCACAAGGTGTGACTGTAAAACCGATCGGTTGTGGGTTCGACCCCTCTCGAGGAGATAAAATATTTACTTAAATTTATATTTCCGTTTCTTCGCTCTGGTATCGAGACAAAGCGAGAAAATTCAGCAGAAAGTGGGGAACAGAGTGTCTCGACACTAGGTTCCCTCTGACTACCCAGCTATGTGCGGGATACAGCGTGAAGCTGATTTTTCATAAGCTTTAACGTTAAGGGCCATCACCCCCATAACTCCCTTAAAGGTCAAAGACAACAAAAATATATGTTGCTAATTCAGACAAAAACCTTATCTTTTTTAACCCTATTTTAACCCGAGTTGTCTTAGTAGTCTTCAGTTTCACACAATAATACCTTTTAAATAGACTTTCCAAAGTTTTTCAAATGTAGTATCTTCATCCGGAACGTCGTTTTATGATGATGAATGATACATTTAATTAACATTTAACAATTTTTAATTTTACACTATACTCGTATACCTTCCCCAGTGGGAATCGAATCTAAAACTGTCGCAATTACAGTCACACGTTTATACCACTACGCCACGACTAAATAAGCAGTAAAACGTTTAAATGAATGACATTATTATAACTTTTTTTTAAAATACTTAATTATACTTAAAAAAAACTACTGCAATAAGGTTCCTTTTTAAAATCCAATAGTTTGTTACAAATTCGCTTTAATAAAAAAGTCTGAAATTAAATGCTCATTCAATCTGAAGAAAAATAATATAACACTTTAAATGTAAGGAAAAATAATTTTTTTTAGGCTACCGCAGAGGCGCAGAGGTCCAGTGTTGTGGCTTCGATTCCCACTCGGGGAATGGATTATATTCGTTTATTTCTACTATTGAGAAGGCCGTGAACGTTCTCGAAAATTGGGCAGAAGTTAAGAAACGGGATAGACCGTAAAGCAAAGCAAATGACATACTAATCGAGTATAAAAAAATTAAAAACATTGTCGTGCCGTATTTAGGATAAGCCAAAAAAGGTAGTTACGGGATTGAATACTATCTGTGTATATATTTATATTTTAGAGAGGTAAACGTGTCCCATTGGGGCAGTGTCTAATCGTGGATGCGATAGTTGTACGTTCAATCTCTACTCGGAGGAATAAATTATTTCAAATTTTCTGCTCTGATAAGATAAAGCAAGACGTTAAATTCCGCCTCAACTCAACACATCTCTCGAATTCGGACGGATAGTGCAGAAATGAACTTCTTGAAAGTGCTCAAAATAGAAAACGAAATATTTAGATAGTAAATACAGAGACTTAGTATTTATTTTTCGCTGATTTAGCGACAATGCAAATACAGAACAAGAACCAACACACGACCACAAAATAATTATATTAAACAAGGTTCACGCTGTATTCCTAGCGGGGTAGTCAGAGAGAAGGGAGCGCCAGACGATTTTATCTTTTATTAAAATTTTGTTTTAAATTTAAATGTTTGACATTTGCGCCGCTACTCGACATGTCCAAATTTTCCTTGAGTGGGGATTGAATCCACAACCGTCGCGTTATAGTCACACCGTTGGGTCCACCCTGGGCCACGACGGCCTTGGTATGGATACAGCGTGAAACTAAAAATAATAATAATAAACATTTGATGGAAGTAGAATTTTAATAACTATCGCTTAGAGCGAGGGATGTCCCAGTGGTACCACTACCGTTTCAATTTTTCGGTAATAATTGAACAATCTCATATATTCCACGTCCAAATAACTTTCCGGGTGAGATACAGCCGTTCTAAAACCTGTCGTAGAACTCCCACGACATTATTTTATATCAGAATCTTTTATTTTGGACATTGGATATGGTAAATGTAGTGTTTTGTATTTAACTTGTGAGGCATACGCTCCACGGCAACCACTACCACGCTTAACGTATCATAATTTTATGCCTCATGGCGGGGTCGCTGTGATCGTATGAAAGGACTTAAGTTTCCGTATTCTTGCCAATTTTGAAGGTCGGGACCTGTCAAATATCTCCGTGTTGACTCAAACGATTGTGTCCGAGAGGCCGTCGTGGAGCAGAGGCACAAAGGTGTGACTGTTACACGATGGTTGTGGGTTCAATTCTCGAAGATCTCAAGGAACTTGAGGATTGCTTTTAAAAAGATCAGTGGATAAACTCCACTGATCTTTTTAAAAGCAATTTTGGCTACAAATCGTTATTTGAGATATTTTCATTTACTAAATGGATTAATTAGTTATATATATTATGAAATTTTTCAATTATGAATGTAATCAAAATTTTCATATCTTAAAATAGTAAGTAAGACAGCATTTCAAAGTAAATGATAAAATTATAATACAACTTCACTTCTTACTATTTTTAAGTGAATTACCAAAAATATTACATGTAATTTGATTTTTGTTTTTCAGTTTCAGTTTCACGCTTCGCATGGGTTCCAATCAAAACTATAAAAGTATTTTTCTAACTTTAATTTACTTCATCGAATTCTAAACAAAGATCTCAAATATAGTCGAATTTACATTTCCAATGTCAGATAAATCTTAAATTGACTTTTGTAAACAATATGGATATGTTGAACTTACATTAAAATTTAAATTTATTGAATCACTCTGTATGAATAAAACATGCAACTGAGATAAGAAATACCGATAAGCTCTACGGAGTCATATAAAACATCACTCAAGGTTCCACCGTGATATTTTATTAGAGGCCTGTCGTAGCGCAGGGGCAGAAGCGTGCGACTGGTTGTGGGTTCGCTTCCCACGCGAGGAAATGAAATATTTACTATTTTTATTTCCCCGCTCTGGTAACGAGGCAAAGCGCGGCATTAAGTTCCACCAGTCTACACACAATGCCTCCAGAATTCAACAGAAAGTAGGAAATGGAAGTGTCTTAATGGAAACAGAGTGTCATAACACTAGATTCGCTGCCTATTACACTTAATTGAAAGTAAAAATATATAAAGATATTGCACATATTATATAAAGACATTCAAGAATATTTAGTTAAACGTTTTTAGAAAATAAAAGCAAAGCTTTCTTAATATTTTGTTAAAATTGTAATAAAATGCTTATATCTCAGCTAACAGTATTAATATCGAAATCTAATATAAAGAGCTCCGAACTCGCCAACTGTATATTATTTTCTTATTCACTACTGAAGTGAGTGATCACAACTTTTAATAAGATTTCAAAGCCATTTTTATGTTATTAAATTGATTGTTTTTATAAAAATGTAAGTACTATATGTTTCTTTATGATTGCGCAAAAAAAATATATTTTTAGCTTCACGCTGTAACCCGCACATAGCAAGTTAGACCAATAGAATTAATATTTTAAGTCAAAGTAAACCTGAAAACCTAGTGTTAAGACACTTTCTCACGTTCTCACTTTCCGACGACTTTATTTGATTTCCACTCGTGAGAATATAATATTTTACTGAATCAATGTCTCGTTAATTAGGCAAACCTGGGGAATCCTCCTTCATTCGACTTTACCATGCGTGAAAAATTACTATATTCAATTCTATAGAAGTTTCACGCTGTATCCCGCACATAGCAGGGTAGACAGATGGAAGCTAGTGTTAAGACACTCCGTTCCCCACTTTCCGCCAAGTTCTGGCGTGTTGAGTGGCGGAACTCAACGCCGCGCTTTGCCTCGAGACCAGAGCGAAAAAATGAAAATATAAATGTAAATAAATATTTCACTTCCTCGAGTGGGAATCGAGCCCACAACCGGTCGATTTTACAGTCACACTTTGTGCCCCTGCGCCACTACTGGCCTCTACTCTATAGCATTTTTCAAAATATTTAAACATTAACTTATAATAAACAACTTTCATTTATAATCTGTTATGATGTAAATTAAATAATCTTGTTTTTTCTATATATTTTACGTTAAAATATATAATTACTGAATAAATATTAAAAAAATACACATTATACAAACGAACAATGCCCACTCGTCAGTTGCGTCAGTTAATAAATTATAAGTGAACGTCGCAATTTTACAAAAGACAAACACCAATTAACCGCTCAGACTTCATTCCATTGCCAAAGTCGAGAAGCGCGGAGGGCTTTTAAGCTGGAACCGTGTCGAGTGCTTTGGTGAACTGGGCAGCATATGTAGAGATTTTTACTCTTAAAACTTTTATAGTTGTTATGGATAATTGACATTAAATCTATTTAAAGAATTCATTGTCATTATATTTTTAATATCTAGGAAGCGTATCTAGGAGCTATTCAAATCTGTCACTTTCAAATTGTCCTGAGGAGGAGATGAACCTACAACCGTCGCGTTTATAGTCACGCTTATACCCATTGGCTTCGGTGGCCTCTAACATATATAGAAATTATGAAATATATAGTATACTGCTATGTATGTTCATCTAAGCTGATTTTCTTGTACTAGTTACCGACTCATTAATCAATAAAAAAATACACCATTCATATTAAAATTTAAGCGTTTTATAGTATTACACAATTTTTAAACAATATTTAAAAAAAAGCCAAGTGATTCCTTGTAACTGACGGACGGTCTTTGTATTTTCCTTCAGTTTCCTGAAACATTTTTTTCTTTATAATGAGAAAGAATAATAGTTTCTTTTTGTGATGGCGATTAGGTATTTTATAATGTTAGTACTATTGAATATTTTTAAAGAAAATTCGATATAAAAATAATTTCTGATACGATCTAGCTTGTTTGAAGATTGTTTGTTGATTCGCCACTCAACACGAAACTTTGAAGCTGAGCAGTAAATGGGGAAGAAAGTGCCTTGCTTGCTGCTTGCGTGAAGCTACAAAACATATTACCAAAGAACGTAAAAAAATATACCTATATTCCAACTTAAAATATCTATTTAATATACCAAAAAAAAGCATATAAATTAAAAAAAGATTTATGTCCCAGCGGTTTAGGAGCAATTTCAAGCCTGGACACGTGTTTCTGAACATTCATTTCTCCATCTTGTGCCCGCTACAAGATTTATAGTTGTGATGTATTAAAAATATCTGATAATCTTTGTATTTTGATTGTCAGTCAGCTCTTTTTCTTTTGCCTTATCTTAGTTTTTGCATTCATCATTTGTTTTTAGATATAAAGATAAATGTACCTTATTTCATTTTTTTTTTTCATTTTGTTATTTCGTCTTTGAGAATATATATATATATATATTTGTTGCTAAGTTTTTGTAGCTTCAAGCTTTAGCTTACACATAGCAGAATAGGCAAAGGAAACCTGGAAACCAAGTGTTAAAACATACCGCCACCCATTAAACCATTTCCATTTCTCTATTTCCGCGGTATTCGCGAGACGTTGCGTGTTCAATGGCGAAACTCAACGCCGCGCTTAGTCTAGGTATCTGAGGGAACTCGGTCTACCCACTACATGCGGGATACAGCGTGAAATTAAAACAAAACAAACTACGTATTACATGTTAAAAAAAATCTATACAAGATATTTATAGCATCTATTTATAGCATCTATTTTATATATAGTTTGGACAGATCTTGATAAATAGGATATCAATTGCCTTATATTCGTTACTGAAGTGTCTCGCTGACTGATCATGACCGATTCGGAGCTTAGAAACATTTTATTTAAACTCTCTTAGTTAAAAGCTTAATGTAGAGTTTTTAACAATTATTATAAGTGTTTAATTTTAACCCCTGACGCAAAAAATGCGTTCTTATAAGTTTATGTCTGTCTGTGGTACCGTATCTCCTAGCAGTAGCAGTTTAAGAGCTACAAACACTTGGCCAAGTTGTTATTGAGATTATTGAGGGATATTTTTGGTGAAAGGTTTTTTTTTGTAATAAATGTAATATATTTATTTTTATATTAGTTCCAATAGATGTTTTCTATTTAAATTTTGGCGGTACTGGGACACAAAAGTGACTGGAAAACGACTGAGTTAGATCCCCACTCGAGGAAATGAAATATTTATTTACATTTATATTTTCATTTCTTCGCTCTGGTATCGAGGCAAAGCGCGGCGTTGAATTCCGCCACTCAACACGCAATGCCTTCAGTTCTTGGCGGAAAGTAGGTAACGGATGTCTTAACATGTCTTAAACTAGGTTCCTTCTGCCTACCCTGCTGCTTGCGGGATACAGTCTGAAGCTGATTAACTCTTTAAACGTATTAATCGCGTATTGTTAGCATTATACACTTTTGGAATCTCACGTTTCAAACGTTTTGCAGTCACAGGTGTCTTAATTTATTCATCTCATACTCATCATACTCTACTAATTTTGATTCCCTTTATAGTGTCGATATAGGCCATATAGATATATAAACGGCCATATATTTTTTTAAGAAAATGTAGAAATACGGTTTTTTCATGAAATCAAGGGACCATAGATCTCAGTATATGATTAGAATTTCAACAGGGATATCGATCCCCAAATATCCCTGAGATAAAGCGTCTAGACATACTGACAGATAGACAGACGGATAATAAAATGATCTTATTAGGGTTCCTTTTTTTTCCTTAAAAGGTACGGAACCCTAAAATCACATTTACAAATGTGTATAAAAACGGACCACTAGGATTTTTTTACGATATTATAATAAGGAAAATTATTAAATCGAATGTCATTAGCCTGTCATATCACCCTCTTTTCTCATTAATTTTGTCGAGTGCCACTCAAATATGCTACACTGGCGGAAATATTATATGATCACAATTTTGCGCTTGTACCAATTTGTAGGAGCTGATGATGGTATAGATGTAATAATGTTTGACTGTAGGTGTAATGATTGTTGGTTCAATTTCAACTCGGGGAAATTATTATATTCTGCGCTGGTGGTAGACAAAGAACAGTGTTGAGTTCCGCCACAGTGTCCGAAAATTGGACAGGAAAGTGTGGGATGTGTCTTAACACTAAATATGTGTCTTTTTCTGTATCCCTATTTCAATGTTTAAAATAAGTTACATCATTAGAAATATAATGATTTTATACAGTGTTGCTATTAATTAACACCTGCTATGTTAGAACATTTTTAAGCAGATAAGACAGTCGTTTTTGTCATCTTCACAGGGGGACCAGAATGAGTTTATTTAAAAAAAAAGTCATTTCCCCGAATGAGAATCGAAGTCACAACCGTCACGTTGTGCCGTTACAACGCCCTCTTAATGATGTACATATTTTTTGTGTATTCTATCTATTTTTAATATATATATTTCGTATAATTCTCTACGAAAATCTCTTCAAAAATGTCTTAGGTTTCAATATTATATGACTTTACCTACACAGCTTAGTGCAATGTAAATTTAATTATGGAAGGGTCGAGAGAGGTTAATGAATAAATAATAGTCGTACTTAAGTCATTGAAGATTTGATTTAAATTGATAATCTACATTTGACTAAATAAAATAGTAATAGTAGTCAGTGATAATGAAGAGATAAAAATTTCAAGTTTATAAAGAATTTGTCTTGTTGCCTCATCGAGGAAATAAAAAATAATTCACTCCTTTGAGTGGTATTCGAAGCCACAACCGTTGTTTTCGAACTGTCCGGTACTGTGCCACTGCACAATGCTACACTGGCTTTTATGCTGAAATTTAAGCTAAAACCGCAACCAATAAAACAACTTCACATTTAAAGGGTACATCGGATTATTGTACAACATGCTCTTAAGACCGTGTAAATTGAATTTTAGTTTACAATATAGATTTTGTGGTCAGTGGCCATAAAATGGTTTTTAAATAAAGCTGTTTTACACTGTGTGTGATAAACTTTACCGCTAAAACTGATATATATTATTTTTTATTAACAATGGATGAACAATTCGATATCAATATTTTACATTTGCGAAAAATCGAGAGAGAATATTACTGAAGATTGTTTTTTAGCTTTACGTTGTACCTCGTCCACAACGGAGTAGTTAGAGACATCCCCTTAAGACCCTTCTGTTCTCCCATTTCCCCATGTGGACATTAACTTAATTATTATTTAGACCAGTCGTGACGTAGGGCCACAAGCGACTATAAACGCGACGACTTATGAGTCAGATTTCCACTCAAGGAAATGGAATATTTAAAATTTTCATTTCCTCGCTCTGGTAACGAGACAAACCGCGGCTTTGAGTTCTGCCAACACGCAACGCTTCCAGAATTCGGCAGAAGACGGGTAGCAGAGTGAACACAATATTCCCAGGTTCCCTCTGCCTACACTGCTATGTGCGGGATATAGCTTGAAGTTGTATAACGTTACTATTGGTATGTACAGACATACGAATTATTATAGCGTTATTTACGAATAGGCCTTACTCTTTAAACACACATCATTTCATTTAAATCCAATTATCAATAAAATATTAATGTAGAGTAACATACTCTATATTTATATTTTACAATGTGCCTTATCCCAAAATTCAAATAATTTATGTGTTGTTGTCAAACTGGTATTTTAGTAATTTGTATTTATAACCTAAGTATAAACCAATATTACTACGTAGAAAAGGTGCTTAGGACCTTAACTTGCATATAGATTTTTCTCCTCAGTATTAATAAACGGTCATACAAAGAACCACTCATAAAACCGGACAAGCGAATCGGAGTCACCTTTCGTCTTTAGTCGGAGCTTTTGCCCAAATTCAAAGTAAGCTTAACCAGAACCTTTTGATCTGTTGAAAATGGCTTTTTGAGTATAAAAAAAATTAAAACTGATTTTGTGATTTTGTCCCAAAGTGCAATCACGTCTTGTACACGTTAAACCAAACGCTACAAACAAACAAACGTTTGTTTACGTTGTTTTTTTACGTTTTTTGTATATGTTTATACGAGAACTTTATTTTTTTTACTTTGCAACTGTTGCACTTACAGTGAGACGCTTTGTCATAAAGATCTCAAACAATAATGTTGTATATTTTTACATATTTCTATATTACGAAGAAAATAAAGAGAATCTGTTCGCCTATGTCAAAACCAAAATTTAGAAAATAGTAGCCAACATTTTTTAAGTATATCCATTACTCCAAACGGGAATCAAACCTAGGCCATTGCATTAAATACTGTGTTACACCCTCGCTTTCACCAAAACTACTTTTACTAATATATATTTAACAAATAAAAACGTTCGAATCGAGCTGTAAAAGCAACACGATAATTTGGCAAAAGTTTTGTATAAACGTGACGTGACGTCCATTCAAGTAAGATGATTGCTCATAAAACGATACTTTACGCCTTTATATGATTAGGTAATGGAGTTAAATGAGATTTGCCTTCACTTTCTTGCCTCAAAATGGTGTGGTTGCGTTAAGAAGCTTTACGGAGCTTTAGTATTAGATAATATTACATGATACTTAAAAGCCAGTAAGAAATATTAATAATCTTTGTATAAATAAAGCAAATATGATAAATATGCTTATTTAGAAAACGTATAAAAATTTGAACGCAGCGGGACTCGAACCCGCGCCTCCGGGAAACCGACCAGGCGCTCTGACCACTAAGCCATGCGTTCTCGCCAAGCTACGTCGAAATTTTTATACGCTTGTTACAACTTATTTATGTTGTTAGTTACTAATAATTATCGTTTGGCTCGAGTCCCGCTGCGTTCAAATTTTTATACGTTTTCTAAATAAGTATTTTCTTTCCTAAGTGTGGAATAACACTTTAAAAATGTTTAAAAATGATAAATATGGTTGATAATTCGTGTTACTGTAAACTGTCGTTCAATATTATTGATTCATTTTGTAGAATTCATTGATTGTGCCGCACAAATCAGGGTAGCAGCGGGAACCTGGTAATCTAAACATAGAATCCCCATTAAAACACTTCTATTTATCACTTTCCGCCAAATTATCGGCGCATTTCCTGTTGTGTGGCGGAACTCAACGCAGCGTTTAGCCTTGTTACCAGAGCCAAGATAGAAAAATATTGAATATTTCATTCCCCTAGTGGGAATCGGACTCACAATCATCGCTTTTACAGTCGTATGCTTGTGCTTAATCTGCAGTTTGAATAGTTTAGAGTTTTACGCTTTCTCGTAGTTATAGCAAGTTGACAATAGGAACTTAGTGTTAAGATCAACTTTCCACGCGATTTTTGAGCTTCTACATATTGAGTGGCGAAACTGGGAATCATGCCCATATCCATTGCGTCACACGGTGTTTTACTGCGAAATGACGACGTTTTAAATTATTTAAAAATATGCTACAAATATTTTAATATGTTTAGCAATCTCATAAACAGAACCTACAAATAACGCTATAGTAAGCAGATATTACAGATATCGAACGTAAAAATATCAGGGAGTATCAAAACAGAGATTTTCCTTGTAACTTCACCATTCGGAAGTAATAAATTTGTTCTACCGGAGACATAATGATATTATTGTGCTTACAACACAACTTGGATGATACCTTAACTTTTCTATTTGTACTGAGTTATAAAATCCTTCTTAATCTTTAACAATAAATTACAAATAATAGTGAAGTGAAGAAAATGTAATAAAAAAAGAAAAAAGAAATAAAAATTTGAGGCCAGTCGTGACGCAGCGGCACGAAGTCTGACTGTAAAACCGACTGGTTGTGGGTTCGATTCCCACTCGAGGAGAGGAAATATTTACTTAAATTTATATTTCCATTTCTTCGCTCTGGTGTCGAAGCTAAGCGCCACGTTGAGTTCTGCCACTCAACACGCAATGCCTCCAGAATTCGGCAGAAAGTGGAGAACGGAGTGTCTTCACACTAGGTTCCCTTTGCCTAGCCTGCTGTGTGCGGAATACAGCGTGAAGCTGCCAATGTAGTTATTATAAATAAATAACCAGCCGTTTAGTCGGAAAAGTACAGGTAACTTGGATCCGTTATGCACGAGTTCGGACGTGTTGACCATGATGTGTGAGCCCGAATAAGAATTGCCTGGGCACAATGGCGGGGAGCTACTGGTGGGGTCTGCGCTCGTAGAATACCGCCGCCCAAGCTCAAGGAGCTGACATACAAGGATATCATCCGACCAGTTCTTTTGTATGCCAGCGAATACTGGCTAGCACAGTGTATGTCCCTTGAGTGAGACCTCCCGGACGCACAAGTAAGCGCTCGTTGGATGTCGTGACACAGGACATGATAGCCAATGAACTAACCACCAAGGATGTTAAAGACCGTGCAAAGTAGAGTATTTCGAGCAAGAAGGCAGACCCTGGCAACATTCGCCGAGATTAATGCCAAGGTGGAAGCGTTGAACAGAGGCATTTTAAGAATAATGGAGTATCTTAACCCTAGAATTTCATGTTTCTTCTGCTAACCTGCTATGTGAAGCATTCAGTGTGAAATTGAAGAAAAAATGTTCATGGAAAAAACATTGTTCGAGTTGGTCCCTGGAGTTTCACTAAACAATGTTTGTGCATTTAACTTATAAAAGTTACAAACAACATAAAAATATAAAATAAAATACAATTTTGTATTGTAGCAAGTTGTCACACACCTTGTGCACACTCGAGTAAAGGTCCCAATTGAAAGATAAAAAATAAATAACTTCGGTGTCCTATACTGTTCGGGGATCATTCGTGATCAGGTACCCTGGACACGCGTCCTGTGTAAAGTAAAGACGAATGGATGGTCTAAATATGTTAAAACAATTAGTTAATCTCACGTGAGTGGCAGCAGATAAAAGGTTGCACTGTTAGCCTACCACACACTTCGATCTTCGTTTTTTTTGAAATATTGCGCGTTGAACGGTGGAACTCAACGTTTTATTTGGACATATAAACAACTTAATGGTTGCAGAAACTGTCACCAAGGTCGGCCTGAAACTGGACGAGCGCGAGTCTGGCTCGCCCATCAAAGCCGCCGTACTAAAATTGGAGGTCTCGAGCTTTTTCTGAAATTCAAGTTTAGCTTAGCCCTTGCATCTGATACGTTACTTGAACTAGCGGTTTTAATACCAAATTTTGCTCCCCTTTAAAGGTTATTATTTTTTAGGATTTAATTACAAGTGTATATTTTTCCCTGAACTATACTACCTGTAAATACTAGCTGCCAAATTTCATTATTCTAGATTAACCAGAAGTAACTTATCAATTGGCAATTTTGATTTTCTTTATAGTGTCAGAATACGCGTTTTTTGCCATTTTTGCCAATTGATGGCCATATCTTTTTAAAATAAATGTAGAAATATGACACACCACAGATAGAAGGGTAGGCAGAGGGAACCTAGTGTTAGGAAACTTTGTCCCATTAAGACGCTTCCGTTAGAAACTTTCCACCGAATTCTGAAGGCATTGGATGTTGAGATGTGGAACTCAACACTTGTTACCAGAGTGAAGAAATGAAAACATTAAATATTTAATTCCTTCGAATAGACATCAAATTCTCATCAGATCAGATCTTCGAAGTAAATTCTAGTGAATATGTTACAGTAGACTAATAACTTAGAGGCCAGTCGTGGCGTTGGAATAAAAGCGTGTGACGCCTGTAAACGTGACCGATTGTGGGTTCGGTTTCCATTCGAGGAAATTAAATATTTAATATTATTATTGCTTCGCTCTGGTGCAAGCTGCGGCGTAGAGCTTCGCTACTCAACACGCAATGCCTCCGGAATTCAAGAAAAAGTGAGGATAGGAGTGTCTTATAACTAGGCTCCTTCTGCCTTCCTGGTTTTATGTGGGATACAGCGTCAAACTGTTTAATCTAATACCTATACAACAAATACGTTTCAGTATAGCCCGCTCGGTAAAAACCGTCCGCCCCGGACAACTGTTACAAAAAGCGTTACTTCAGTTGCTTGTTTTTTAATTAAACCCTTATATAGTTTTATTATATTTGTTATAGATGCGTAATTGATTAAAATTTGTTAGGGCTCCTTTTTGCGATCTTAAAATTACAAATGATCTATTTTTTAATAAATATATTTTAAAAAAATATAATATTTGTCTTGTAAATAAGTCAATAAATTTAAATACAAGTTTTTGTCATCTGATCTTATTTTTAGTCCTTCTTTTGTTACAAAAATAACCTTTTATCATAATTTATGATTATATTTATTTTTATTGAAACATTAAATTAAAATACCAACTTTAAAATAAAACGAAATAACCAAACAAAACGAAAACATTCAAAAAATAAAAATAAGTTAAGCAATTAGATTAGGTGCTTCAAATTAGTTAAGTGAGAATTTCATCAAACTTTGACTTTATCTGGAAAAAGTTAATATAATTAATTTTAATGAAAACAACCTTTCCGTCTCACAGCGCCCGAGGTTATTACTTCTGAACGCGTCTCCATCAATAAGGTAATTTAAGGGTAGATCTACTTTAATATCAAATTGCATTCAGCTCTGGAATGAATAAGGATATGTGGGACTCTGGTCTTGTATGTAGTCGTTTTTTTTCAGTTTCACTCTGTATCCCGAAAGTAGCAGGGAAGGCTACATCCGGGATCTAGTGTTATGATACTCAGCTCCCCAATTTCCGCCGAATTCTGGAGGCGTTGAGTATTGAGTGGTGGAACACAATGCCGCGCTTTGCCACCAGAGCGAAGATTTTCCTCAAAAAATTATTATGATTAATATTTTAAATAAGTAATTAGGTACAGTGTTATGTCATCGTGAAAAAAGTTATCAAGATTTTTTGTCGATTAATTTTGTATGTTTTAGTTCATTTGGGATAATTATTGATATACTTAAACTATTTTTCTTTTTCAAGGCAGAGAAAACTCATTGTATAATACTTAGAGACAGAATTAAACGGCACGTTTTACCTCCCGAAGAAAGGCGATGGTTCCGATCCATCTAACTACAGACCGATTGCTATCACCTCCATACTCTCAAAAGTCACGGAGAACATCATCAGTAACCAGGTCTTGGTTTATCTAGAGGATCACCGATTGATTAATGACCGTCAATATGGCTTCCGCCATGGTCACTCAACCGGTGATCTTCTGGTTTACCTAACTTACTGCTGGGCTGCGGGTATTGAAAGCAAGAAAGAGGGGCTGGCAGTTAGTTTAGACATGGTGAAGGCCTTTAATCGAGTGTAGCATGGGGCGCTCCTTCCTAACCAACATATGCCAGTGAACGCTGGCGTTCCCCATGGCTGCGTGCCGTCCCCTACGCTGTTTCTTCTGCATATTAAAATGTCGACCAGTGCCGAAATAAACATTTGTTTTCAGTTGAGGCATCCCTAGGGAATGTTTATTAATGGGGTGAAAGGATGGTTCAATTCAGTCCCAAAAAGACACAAGTTTGCGCTGGTGTTGCGCGGGGTCGTGGGCGGCGGTGATCACTTACCAACTCCCCCCCCCCTCCCCCTCGTTTGCCTCATTTGACCCCTACGCTCGTTTGCCTCGTCTTTTTTCATAAAAAAAAATTAACCAAAATTCCCGAAATCGGAAACGGGATAATAAGGAATCATTTTTACTTACTTACTAGTACTGAATTAAAAAAAAACACGCATAAGCTACCATTGTAGTCAGTGTTTTAATATAAACAAAAACAATATATATTTTTTTAAATAGAGCTAAGCAAGCAGATGATACAAAAGTACTGTCTATATCTCAATAGCTATATGAGGATAAATTAAGGTGATTAAATTATGCTGTACTTATAATAAGAAAATTTTCCGAAAAAAAAAACCGTACGCCCTTTAGAACAATTTGTTTTTCCGGAACTATGGGTATTTTAAGTGCTGACCCAAATCGATGCTTAAGTGCTCACAACATGAGAGAAAAAAATTGAAGATCCAATTACGTTGGAAAAATCCTTGTAAGCAAGCAAGTATTGGCACTACCTTTTTTCATAAATGATTTATGAAGCTATGTGAAGTATCGTATCGTATCATAGATTTATTTCACCAATATTCGAACAATGTTGCATTGCACTTTATTAATATTTGTTTAACGAGAAAGGACTGTATGTGTGACCCCTTCCAATATATTAAATAGTTCACTATTGAACTATTTTATTAAATTCTTTTGTTATGAGCTTTTTCTATTTATTTGCAAATAATGATACTCCAAATAAAACTCTTACACCGGATTTATTGTAGCATTAATCATTAGAAGCCAGATAGGCAGAATAGGGCAGATGCACGAGCCTGTGACTGTAAATACCATTAAGACGCTTCCGTTCCCCGCTTTTCATTGAATTTTGGAGGCATTGCGTGTTGAGCGGACCAAACCTCAACGCCGTGCTTTGCCTTGTTACCAGCCAGAGCTAGGAAATGAAAATGTTACATATTTTATTTCCTCAAATGGGAATCGAATCCACAACCTTTGCGTTTATAATTAGACTGCGCCTTTTTTTTTACACTTTTAACTTCATGTTGTATCCTGCATGGAGCAGGATAAGCAGAGGGAGCCTAACGTTAAGACACTCCGCTCCTCACTTTGCCGATTTCGGAAGGCATTGCGTGTTGAGTGTGGCAACTCAACGCCGCATTTGACTCGACACCAGTTACAGTCACTCGCTTGTGCCCCAGCGCTACGACGATATAACATTTTATTACTGTTATTTACTTTAAAATAACTTTTGACTAACATTAAATTTAAAATGTATATTTTATTAATGTTATATTATATTTTATTATTGTTGAGACCCGTCGTGGTGTATTTGAATGATCATGATTCATATATCTTTTTCTCCGTCTAATATTCAAATTTAGTTAAAAGAAAAATTTAAGAGTAATACTATTAGAATGAGATGTTCAGAAAAGATGGAACGGAATTTGTTTTATTCATCTGGAACATGATTGAGTTAATTTATCACTTGTCAAAAGACGATTCCTTTCGACTTTTTGTATTATATTTTAGTTTAGAATTGTCTTTTCTTGATTAATCCTTGTAGTTGCTGTTACGTCTATACTGAAGTTTTATCTGTTGAGTAAATTAAAATTAGTAATTTTAAAGATTATAATTGATCCTCTTTTGATACCTTTGATCATGGGGAACGGATTGTCCTAATACTAGGTTCCCTCTGCCTACGCTGCTGTAAATGGGATACAATATGCGGGATGAATCAGTTTTTTTTGATAATGTGAAAATTATATGACATTTAAAAATTTGTTAAGTCTGAGATACGTAGCTGGTTAAGATCAGATCTCAGGTCAGGTTCAAAATTGAAAAATATGAAAGTATAGAGATTAAGTATAGATTTTTTTTCTTTTCAATGAAATATACAATTATATATTTATGTAAAGATTGTGACACTTATTTAATAAAAAATAACTTCTGACTATTTTCAGAACATTGATATTTCGAGTGTAAATTTGTTTTATTATTATAGTAGTATAATTGGTATTATACATTTTTGGTAACCCGACGTTTCGAACACTTTGCAGTAGTCCGTAGTCAAGGGTAGAATACCCGTGTCTATTTTAAATTTACGTTCCCAACTTTCCGTCGAATTTTGGAAGCATTGAGTGTTGAGTGATGCCTAGCATTAGATATTCTAGCTTTTCAATTAAACCAAAGAACTCTTTTTACCCTATAAAAAATCATACTTTCGTACCCGAAAAACAGAATTGCTTGCAGCAACTGCCAGTGCTTCTACTTCCAGCGGCATAGTTGTCTAATTTTGTTGCAGCATTAAATCCCTAAGCCTAGCCTTCTTTTACTAAATGAAGGGAAAAAATCTTATATATTTTTTTGATAATAATTTAATAAAGATTGTTTTTCTATAGTGATCTTAATAAAATATATTATTTTCTTATTAATATATATTTTTTTACTTATCAATATCTCAAAAAATCTGACTTCATATCGGAAACCAGTTCTCCGAGAAACTGTAATATTAGTCATAATATTTCATGCAACAAAATGCTGTTCCCTTGTGTAATTAATTTCTTTTCCTCTTGTAAATATACTGATATTTAACAAGAATTATAAGCTATCAATGTAATAGACCACTGTAGGGCAGTGGGGTAGTGTCCGACAATTGTCTGTGATTTGATTTGATTTGGTTGTGGGCCAATCCCTACTCTTCGAAATGTTTAAGACATAATGTCTCAAATTTCTTACGAAGTAACTGGAATATTTTTATATTAGATTCCTTTTGTCAACCACGCCTTTCAAAAACCAATCCAGATCAGTATAAAACCAGTAAACATACCAACTAAAAATTTATTGACGCAAATAAACCATGTTGTTTGTACATAAATCGCATAAACATCGGTCAAAGACAAAGGCAAGCTAATAAAGAATGTCTAATGTAATTACCGTTCTTATACCAACATTACTAGGTTTAGAGCACTTTGTGGCCACATTTGAAATGGTAATGTACACATCAAAATATTATAAGGAGTAAATTACATTTAGGCTATATTTGATGTATTTTGAATTCTATATGTATAATAACTTAAAAGGACAACGTATTTGATTTGTACGCTGTATCCTTTTTTCCTACATGGTAAGAGGAAACATTAGAACTTAGTGTTAAGAAACTCCGTTCTCCATTAAAACACTATCGTTCCCCATTTTTAGCCAGAAAGAAGAAATGAAAATATAAATTTAAATAAATATTTAATTTTATCGAGTAGGGATTCAATTCTCTCAACTCAACATTCGCGTTACAGTTACACACTTGTGCCTCTGCGCTACGACGGACTCATTATTATCTTTGTATTATATCTGGAATAAAGCAACGATTAGGGTGAAAGAGGAATGCCGATAATTTGTGCGGAATTTTCATAAATATTATATAATGACTCAAATTAATATAATTACTGTAATAAGAAGGGTTTTATCCGTATTTATTATTTATATTAAATATTTAGTTATTTGGGTCTCTTATGGTCGTTGACAAAATGTACCTATATCACTATGGTTTTACGATTAATTAGTATATAGTAGTGTCCGCCCATCTCATACGGGTGTTTTGTGCTATTTTATGTCCCGGAAAGTGGAAAATGGACAATCTGGACCTTGATTCTCTGCTTATCATGCGGAATATAACGTAAAAGTGAAAATAAAGTAGAAAAACGTGATGGTATCTTAGTGCAGTGGGACACTTGATGCTTGTGAATTTAAATTTTTTAGGCAAAATGAATTGTATAGTATTTTTTTATATATAAGTTTTAACTAATATAAACCACCAACAATTACATTCGAAATTACGCAAACCAACTACTCTTGCCTCTAAAAACTGCCCGTTCAATGGCCGTTCGCCCTTTTATATGATAGTTAACAAATAAGTTATAGGGTAGAATGAATAACTGATGACGAATCTCATAGTGGCGTGATCGGGAGGTGTCGTAAAGAAATCTATAGTTAAATGCCATGATATACCAAGAAATATTTAAAACACTATATAACTTTTTAACAATGAATAATAACTAACTGATAACAACTCTCATTTTTTTTTTCTCGAATGGACTTAATGCTGTTGACCTGGATTGGTCTTGACAGCGTCACCGGGCTGGGAGAAAAATTACGAGCTTTGATGGACGCTCGTGAAGTGTTGGCGATCGCGTGAGATATGACTGGCCTCGCCGCCTGTTACGGCGGCGTAGAGTGGGACGTGGGACTGAGGAGTGAATCCTCCCAATGTATTGGGAATTAGGATACTACCCTACAATTAGGATACTACCCTACAACAACGCTTTTATAGCTAAGTGGAACTGGAGTGGGGAAGGGGTGGGGGGGAGGGGTTAGTAGTAAACTACCCACCCTCCATTTGCTATAAAAGACACTCGTAATCAATGGGAGTTGTTTCCGCCGCCGTAAGAGGCGGCGAGGCCAGTCCTATCTCATGGCACGGCCGCGCCTCGGCGCGACGGGGCCCAACGGTCGAAATCCCCCATAATTAGCGTACGCGGGGCATTCCATCGCGGTGACGCTGTCAAGACCAATCCAGGTCAACAGCATTAAGTCCATTCGAAAAAAAAAAAAAGTAGTATCCTAATTATATAATATGAATAAATAAAATTAGTTCAATCAAATATCTATGTATGTACATTAGGTTATTGGTTTAGATAAGTGAATTCGTTCGTGCGTACTAATGAAACAATCATCAATCATTGCAACAAAATAATAAATATAATTAATTTTGTGATTAATTTATTACTAACACAATATTATAAGTTCGATTTTTATTCCATATCAATGAGAATTGAGAACCTAGAGTTCATTTGCAACTATCCACTCGAATTCGAGATAATGGGTGTGTTGCGACGTAATTCAACGCCGTGTTTTGTTTTTTTAAAACGACAAAACGAGATTAAATTAAAATTAAAATAAATTAAATCAGCTTCACGCTGTATCCCACACACATCAGGATAGGCAGAGCGATACTCCGTTCCACACTTTCTGCTGAATTCTGGAGGCATTGCGTGTTGAGTGGCAGAACTCAATGCCGCGCTTAACCTCGAAATATAAATTTAAGTAAATATTTCATTTCTTCGAGTGGGGATCGAACCCACAACCAGTCGGTTTTACAGTCACACCTCGTGCCGCTGCGCCACGACTGGCTACTAAAACGAAATTAATTTAAATATAAACACATTCCTATAATGAAGGTCGAAGCAACTACAGACATAAATACAGTCTTCTTCATCAATACACCTTCAATGAAGAAAGCAAAAATCGAAAAGACCAAATATTGCTTAAAATTCTATATAAAAATACCACAATGTTATCACAAGTTAATGTGAATAAATGAATCTAGATATCCTTATTTCCAAATATCCAATTTAAACTTTTATACAACTGACGGTAGCCAGCGGTAAGACTGCCTTAAAAGATAAAAGATCTAATCTACTTATATACTATACATATACTATGTTCAAAATGTATGCATCTAGGTTAAAATAGTTCGATTACCGGGACTTTTTGTTCTAATTTTTAACCATACATTTTCTAAGTAAGTATTTTCCTTTCCTAAGTGTGGAATAACACTTTAAAAATGTTAAAAATATTTAATAAATAGCTTTCTCTCTTGCTATACGATAATTCTTTGCATTATATGTGAGTGGCGGAAATTTGTAGAAATCTCCCTACAGAGTTGTTAACAACATAAATAAGTTGTAACAAGCGTATAAGAATTTCGACGTAGCTTGATGAGAACGTATCTATGGCTTAGTGGTCAGTGTGCTAAACGGTTTCCAAGAAGCGCGCTTTCAAATCCAGCTACGTAGATGTAGATTATCAGCTTGTACATGTAGTACATATATGGAGTGGAAGTGTCAGCACCACTTTAAATTAAAGTACAGTTTTAACTACTTTGTAAAAGCCTAATACAAGTAAAAATATATATTTTTTCCCAAAAATGAAAAAGTGTTTTTTTCAAACAAAATGTGATTTGTCAAGAACGACGCACACACAAAAGTTAATAACAAAAAAGTTGATAGTTTATCTTTAGTAGTATTTTTGTAGTAGCATGTGTTCACGTTATTGGTATCTATGTATGCGTAACTGCGTCACACGAAATATAAGTATGGATAAACATCGTGAGATTAAAAAAAATCTTGCGTCTAAACTGTTGAGGTATCTTGATTTCTTTCTTTAGGTAGGTTTAAAATATTTTACCCTATATACTGTTCCCGCAAAAGGATCGCTGACACTTCCTTTATAAGTGATATTGTTCCTGTAATAAAAAATATTATGTATGTGTATGTGTATGCATTCACAGATTTTTCAATTACGTCGCTACGCGTGAGTGTCTTAGCACTAGGTCGTAGCGATCCCCGCTCGAGGAAATTAAATATTTATTTAAATTTATGTTTCTATTTCTTCGCTCTGCTATGAGAGCAAAGGGTGGCGTTGACTTTCACCACTTAACACGCAATGTCTCCAAAAATTCGGTGGAAAGTGGGGAACGAAGTATCTTAACACTATGTTCCTTCTGCCTACCCTGCCGTGTGCTAGATCAGCGTGAAGCTGATTTAAATATATATTAACACATTGCAGCTGTCCCATTATAGCTTCGGAACCTGTTCCCATTTTTGTCCTTGTTCCAGCTGTCCCTTTTTTTTAGTTTCCTAGCTGCATCACGGATATAGCAAAGTCGGCAGGTGGAACGTAATGGAACGTAATGTGTAACTTCGTTTCCCATGTTCCGTCGAGATGTCTTCACTGAACTGAGGAAAATGAAAATATTATTCCCTCGAGTATGAATCGATACCAAAACCGTCGCGTCTAGATACACGATTGTGCCACTACTCTACGACTGACCTCAAAGCTATTTTATTTTACAATTATATTGATATATATTTTTTTACTTAAACAAGATTCTCTAATTGGATATATTTCTGTGATGGTTTTGTATCTATTTTAATAAATTCCTCCAAGTATAAAAAATTGTAAACATTTGACATCTTGATTTTGACAATTTCAAAATTAATTGGATCTGACAATTTATTGAAGTACAAATATAAACTGATTGGTATTTTTATATTATAATGAATACAAACCACTTTTTGAATGTAGAATTATTATTATTCAAAATTATTTTACAATATAAAGAAACAATTTTCAAAGAAGTACTCTTGAACGACTTAATTCGCTTTTTGAAAGGTATACATTTTGATAGGTTCAAAATAATATATTTTTATATTGTTTCTATTTATTGTACATAACGATACACAATGAAAATTTAGAGGAACAACATTTAAAAGACAACTCACTTAATCTTGTCAAGCGTAATCAAAATATAAGACCAATATCGTAAATATACTGTAATAATAATAACATAAAACTGCCTAAAATTTATTAATATGAGATCAACTAACAAAGTGAAATAATATAATAAATGTGTAAGGTACAAGGGTAATATACATTTTACAGTCAGAGTGAACTTCAGGACGACAAGAAAACTTCCGGTAACTTCTATAAGAGTTTGAGATATACGTTTTAACTTAGTTACAGTGTTTTATGTTATGAAAATGTTATTTTGTCACATTAATATAATAATAATATTATGTTCTAAGTAGGTTGTATTTTTTAAATTTATTACGATAATTTTGACGTGAATACGTCTTTAAATTTGCTATTCGGGTGACAATCCAAAAGGCCTAATGATACTGAGTCGTTATCTGGTATAGGTTACATTTGACTATATGGTATATTAACGGTGTATCAAGTACACCGTTAATATATCGAATCGAATATACTATTATTTGTTTCTGTCAATTTTCAATCTCCAAATAAATATTTTTGACAGACGGACATACGGAAAAAGAGGTATACTTTAAGGGTGGGTTCCTTTTTTCGTTTTGAGGTACGGGACCCTAAGAATGAAATTGACGAAGTTTGTTAGTTGACTTAGGAGTCGTCGGTATGATACTTACGATCAGAGATACAGCAAGCTGTTGAAATTGTGGATGAGAAACTAGTTTAATATACAATTATATTTAAACCTGACCTTTACCAAACGAAACTGGTCGTAACCGCCTACCACTAATTACCGCACATACTGCATCTATATAAAGCTCATTGAGAGACGGACCTGGTTTCCGGATAAGATAATAGCACTTGGCCATTGTAATGGTCTACTGGCTGTATTTATGTACAACTATAAGTGTTCCGTGTGATGACTATCTTCAGCTTAATAAGGCTTATTGTGAACTATTGAATAAGATATTAGATTAAATATATAAATAGCATGATAGGCAGAGGAAACCCGGGAACCTAGCATTAAGACACTCCGTTCTCATTAGCACACTTCCGTTGCTCGTATTTCGTCGACGTCTGGAGGCATTTACTTGTTGAGTCTCGGAATTACTAGCCTCGATCTTTCTCTGATGCTTATTGTTATTAAATGCCATACCCATAGATGTAAATTACTCTTTAGTTGATATTATATTAAAAAACTACTGCAATGGCTTGTAAACTCTTTATACACTCGTCCGCCATTGATTCCATGTGTGTTAAAAAAGTTATTTAATATCGAATGTCAAAAAAAAATAGATAGGTTAAAAAGTTTTACCATTTTTTTTTTATTTTAAAAGGTGGTTTAAATATTTAAAAAGGGTGAAATTTTTCATTATTAATATTATTTTACAAAACACGTATCACAGATACAGTACCGTACAGTAAAGTGCTCAAAACGTCGGGTATTCATAAAAGTATCTTTCTTTACCAAAGACATATGAAATAATTAAGTTCAGTAAAATTATATATTTTTCGTTTAAGTTATTAATATATACTTAATCATCAACTTTTTGACACTAAATACGAGAAGACACTAATTACATTTAAAACTAAATGTAAGTTAACTTCAACTTTTTGACATTTATTTCTATAATATATCTTGCATTTCTTATTCTTACTATTCGTTTATTATTTTATGTTGTCATTGTCGTCTTGAGACTGTCGAGGCGCAGAGACAAAGCTATAAAAATATAAAGAAGTCCTCCTAGCGCCATGGGACAGGACAGCGTCTGTAAATGCAAGGATTTTGAGTTTGGTCCGACCTAAGGCAATTTTAATTACTCCGCTCTGATAGTACAAAGAGCAGCTTCAAATTTCATGGCTCCTCAGTCCTTAGTGTCTCGAATTCGGAAGTAAAACGGAGACAGTAGTGTTTTAATTCTACCTACCTTGCTATGTGAGGGTTAAAAGCGTAGAGTTAAAAAAAAATAAAATAGCAAAGTTTTATCAAAGCTGAATCTTCTTTTTTACTTTTAAGCTGTATCTTGCATACAGCCGGGTAGGCAAGGAGAACCTAGTGTTCCATTCTCACTAAGACATTTCCATTCAACATGAAATTCAACGCCATATTTCGACTCGTTACCAGAATGATAAAATGAAAATAATAAATATTTCTTTCCTCCAAGTAGGGTAGTATCGAATCCACAACGCAGTCACACGCTTTTGCTCCTGCGCCAAGACGACCGTAATCGCTCAATCTTATAAATTATTACATTTTTAAATAGATCTCCATTCGTTAAAGTAAGATTAAAAATCGATTTTCTGTATCAAACAATATAATTTTATCAAGTTAATAAAGCCTTAGGGACAAAGTGGCTGAGGCGGATACGAAAATACGTTGACCTGATTTTTGATACTTGAAAAATGTCTACATTTAAGTATCTCGTGACCGCTCTTCAGTTTCCGCTTTGTTATATTGTGTTCTCTTTCAGCGTCAATACTGTAGAGTGTAGATACAGTATATTCTAAAATACCATTTTAAAATTTCGACACAAAACCGGCCAAAACAGGTCATGCGCCTGACTATTGAATTCAGTTTTGTATACATTTTTAGTTGTTTTCGTGTTTGATCCATTTTTCTTGAATGATATAAGACAGTAGTAAATATAAAAAGTTAGTTATATTTTAAATTTTAGAAAATGCAAAATTTCTTTGACGCCGTCGTGGCGCAGGTGCACAAGCGCTGTAAACGCGACTGTTATGGATTCAATTTCCACTCAACTTCTTCACTCTGGCAACGAAGCAAAGCGCGATCGTGGGGTCTGCTACTTAACACAAATTGCCCCAAGAATTCGATTAACAGTGGGGAGAGGAATACCTACTGCCTTAGCACTAGGTTCCCAAGTTCCCGCTGTCTACCTTACTATGTGTGGTAACTTCATAAAGCTTTAAAAAGGAAATAGTATATATAGACAGTTCCTTAAATTTCTAGTTTTTTATCTGAAATTTTAGAATTTACTAAAAAATAGTTCATTTTTTTAACCTATATTGTCAAGACTATGTATTCTCCTCTTTCCGATTTAAGCCTCCGCTCGAGATATTACGTGTTCAGTGGTGCAATTAAAATTTGCTTAGCCAGAGCAGGAAAATTATATTATTAAAATTATAGTATATTAAAAATTCGGCAGGAAATGGGGAACGGAGTGTCTTAACACTAGGTTCCCTCTGTCTTCCCTGTTGTGAGCGGGATACAGCGTGAAGCTGAGTTTTCGTCATATAAAGAGTGAAGGCTGAAAACAATGAAACACGAAGAGGAATTCAAAATCGTAAAACGTGTAAAAAAATTACGACGAAAGTTAATAATTATATGTCAAAGCGTCAAATAAATAATAAACTGACTTTATAACCGTGCCGCCGCCGCGAATACTAGTATCCTGGTAGACGTATTGTCTTGGTCTTATTATAATAGAGAAAAAATATTTTATTTTTTTGTAATTGTAGTTGTTTGTTTATATATATATTATTTAAGGCCAATCGCACAAACGTGTGATTGTAATAGCAACAGGTTGTGGATTCAATCCCCATTCCACGAAAAGAGATATTTAATATTTTCATTTCTTCGCTCTGGTGTCGAGGCAAAGCGTGGCCAAAATCCGGCAGAAAGTGTGGAACGTAGAGTCTCAACACTAGACCTTTGCGTACCCTGCTGTGTGCGAGATACAGCGTGAAGATAAATAAAAGAAGACGAAGCCGCCAGTGGGTCGCTAGTTTGTAATATATTGTAGTTCGTGTTTTTCATTACATTCAACAGAGCTAATGTAGCTAAAGGGTTTAGGTGTAGGCGACGACGCCTACGTATAAATGAACTGGTTTTGGCAAACATCCCACTGCACTTATGCTTATGTTGGCTGCTTTTTCGTATTATAAATTATTCTGAAAAGCATACCTATGTATGTATGTACAAACTAAGTTGAATGGGTAATCGTTATATACCTGTTAATAGGTTTTGTTTAGTAGTAGTGGATTCATTATAGTCCGAACTTTGCTTAGGAGGAAGGAATTTAAGAGGTGAAGTTCCAGTTTCTCCATTTCCCGTAGGAGTTTCGTGTCAATCACCAGATGTATATTTGCGTTCTGTATACATCGAAACCTACAGACTATTTACAGCGTATAATAAACAAACTAAACCAACCTAGCCGACCATTAGATAAATTCCAAGTTCTCGTTGGGAAGTATTGATGTATGTAGCAATAATTAGTTAATCAGCTTCACGCTGTATCCCGTACACTGCAGGGTAGGCAGAGGAAACGTAGTGTTAAGACATTCCGTTCCACACTTTCTGCCGAATCCTGGAGGCATTGCGTTTTAAGTGGCAGAACTCAACCAGAGCCAAGAAAGCAAGGGAACCTTAAAGCCTATTGTTAAACTATCGTTCTTTAAATTTCGGCAGAATTTTAGAGACATTGTATGTTAAGTGGCGGAACTCAACGCAGCGCTTCCTCGATATTAAAGCGAATAAATTAATATATTAAATATTTCCTCGAGTCCAACCAACCTGCAACTTATTTACAGTAGCATATGTACGGTTAGAAAATATATAGCAGTAAGCTAAATTGTGGCAAAAAATAAAGTGTATGTTATTCCATCCTTCAAAATCTCCCTTTAAGAAACATATTGAATTCCTTGCTCCCAAAATAATAAAGAGAGCATCTTTTTCAAAACATTCCGTTCTTCGTTTTTCGCCTTAATTAGAGATAATATTGCGTAGTGACCGACCGAAATTTCGGTTTCGCCCGGTTTCGGCCTGGAATCGCAGTTTCAACCTTAGTATCGGTTTTGGGCAAAAGATGGCCGAACCTTCGGCCGTGCCGAAACTTAGTTCTTGTCAGGCATCACTCTACTAAATTTGTGGTCCTTGAGTAACAAAATCAGGCAATCTGATAACTAATAATAAATAATATTATTAAAAAAAAGAAGGCAGAGTGGATATAATGTTAAGACACTCCGTTCACTTTTCGCCGACTTTTTTGAAGCATAGGGTGTTGAGGAGCGGGCAAAAACCAATAAATGAAAATATTGATAAATATACTTCTTTTTCTCTATGAATTATCCGCGAGGCCATTGAAATACAAAAACACCTTAATTTCAATAGAGAAGACGGCTGGAAGATTTTTTCGTTGGTGGTAGTTTGAAATAATAATTATGTCAACTGACAGACGAATGCCACTTCAGTCTACCCGTGACCACGGACTACTGCAAAGTGTTCAAAGCGTCAGGTTTCCAAAAATGAATAATACTGAATATACGCTATTATTCCGGTTAAATAATTTCATATAAAAATATAATTCATTTCCACGGGTGGAAATGGAACCCACGGCCATCTGAAGTCTCGCAGAGCATCCTATATAACAACACAATAGTAACAAGTAATATACTTCAAAGTAAACGTACTTGTAGCAATGTAAATGTTATATCTTAGTTAACTTTAAATCCTAGTTAAAGGTTAAGTACTAAATGACATTTTTACTAAAATAGATTTTTATTGCATACCTCACTTTGATGTCCAATAATAAAATAGTACTTTAAGCTTTTATAAGGTTTATAATCATTATGAAATTGTAGTGCTACTAAAATATAATCCTAGGAGTAGTGGGTTCAAGTCCTGTATTTTTATGATAGATCGTAATTCGAAGGCGGTCTTTATCTCGGCCATACAAAGGCAGCGTATGCCATGTAAAAAGAATACAAATGAAGAGACCAAATCGAGCCAAATAATATTTTTTTTTTCAAATGTTTTGAAAGAAAGAAGAGTTTATGAGGTCATTGTCTACGACTCTTGGTCAAAGCACTGATTTATTTAAATTTTTATTCTAATTGAACAAAGTTGCTTTTTTAATTACTCCAGCCACCACGCAATATCTTAAATTTAAATTCAACTGAAAAGTGAAGAAGTATTTAAATCTTTAGATATTTTCCTTTTTTCTATTTATTTAAAATTCGAAATAATAATGGTAACATAAATCTAACTAAAATTTAAATTTAGGGTAAATAAATAGGTTAAGTAAACTACGTATTTGTACATATTTGTTAAACTCCTTTACATGACCCTGTTATATCGCATTATAAAGAAATTGACCTTCCACCGAGATTTTAAGTTAAAAGTAATGTAAAAATATTTATCAATAATATATTAAATAGTTCTAACTACTAGATAGACTTTCGCGAAGGCGGAATCTCACTTTATGATAAACAAACGAAAAGTTTACAAATTCTCCAAAACAATTTTAGAAAACCAAACGTAAATTAACCAATAATGAGCTTTCAAGACAAGTAATAGTAAATTAATATACATTACTCTACATTTTTATGATCTTCTTACATATAAAATAATATTTATAGTTATATTAACATCAAAGGATGCATCGAAAAATGTTCGTTTAAAAGATAAAAATAATAGATTTGTATACAGAATTCATATTTTTTTAATATGTTTTTCACCTATTAAAGGTAACAGTTTCATGGATTACGTAAGCCTGATTCAGACTAGCTTGTGGGTGGAACACTGCAGTGTTCATCTGTTAGCGACGGCCACTTAGCCTTTTGGCCTCTATTGGACAAAGAATATTAGATTGGTTTTGCCCACCAAAATTTACAAGCTCTGAATAATATTGTATTTCTGGGTTACGTTTTATTTTTAAACTTAATAGAGGCGTCCTAGCGTAGGGGCAAGCGCCTGACTATATGCGTGACGGTTATAGATTTTCAGAAGAGTCCGGAACCGGACATTCCTTATATGGTAAAAGAGATTGTGGAACAAAATCTAGGCTATTTTTATCCGGAATCGTGAAATCGAGATTTACGCGGAAAAAAACGTGTCGTGTCGTGCACACTAACCTACCGCCTATCTAGTTAGACGTGAAATAACTAAACTAAATATGTTTCTATTAAATACGACAATTTATATGAGCACATTAAAATAAAATGTCAAATAAATTACGATTCGTTAAAAGTTTGAAATAAATAATATCAATTCGTCACAAAAATTTTGGGCTATAATATATTTCCCGCTGTCAATTAACATCTACTCGCTAATTTATATACCTATGTGGCAAAATTTATATTCGAATGCTTTGTGCCTGATGTAAGTAACTATACTACTAAACTGATGTATATATTAAATAAATATGTGGATGTTGATTTAAATACAATTGTTGAGTCCAGGCTTCACCTGGGATAGTTTCGCCTTTATCACTTAATGCACCAATTCTACGTATAGTTTTAAAATATGAAGCATATCACAAAAAGATAAATACAAAGAGCAAGAAAGGGCAAAGATCACAAAAGCCCGTTAACAATACAAAAAATTGCATTGCGTGTTGAGTGGTGGAATTGAACTCGACACTAGAGCAAAGAAATGAAAATATTATTTATTTCATTTCCTCGAATGCGAATCGAACCCACAATCTGAAAATCACACGCTTGTGCACCTGCGCCACAACTGGCCTCGCTCTGGATCTGATACTACTACTTAGTAAATTAGATATCCTATTCATTTCTGTTTATAAAAGTTCTGTTTGTCTGTTTTCCCTGCAACTAAAGTAATATACTTAGGGCGCTGTGAAAATAATGTTTTGAAATTTGTTTGATCAAATTTATTTATGTTTTCTTACGTTGAAAGATTGGATATTATTTTTTATTTTACAAGAAACTTAACTTACTTGATATATTTTATTTAAGAAACAGAACAGCATATCTCAGAAATGTACACATTGTGTCTAATGTAAAAATATATTTTCGTTTTTCAGACAATATCTGTTTTTCTGTTCATTGATTCGAATTTGTTTATTTGCATACTTTGTTACATATGTAGATTTCTTTTCGTTTTATTTTACTTTACGTAAATTTTGTTATATCAGAATACAATCATAGATGAAATAGAATAATGGTAAAGTAAGTGATACATCATTCTACCATAATTTAATCCACGAACATTGTATATTGCATGGTAAATGAATTGAAGGCGAAATTTAAACCTATTGTAATATTTAAGTAATAAATATTTTTTATAGAATACAAGAAGAAATAAAATTAAAGTCACCAGAAGTAACAGTCATCTTAAGTTCATATCTTAAGATTACGTTTAGGGTGTCCAATGTGACAACCTTACAGAAGAGTTATACATAAAATATAATCTATTTAAATTAATCTATAAAAAAACATTTTTATCCAAATCTGTCCATAAGAATCCATTACATACATATTTTACAAAGCTCACGTTGACGTCATTTATTTATGCCGTAATTCATTCGACGATGGGCTAACGTACTATAAAGTACTTAGCTACATAGTAGAATGTTTGTTAGAATTACTTTTATAACATATTCTTAAGATATATGGAAGCATTTGTGAATTTATTTATGTAAAAAATAAATAAGTGAGATATGTATTGACTTTTTTATTTGTTACGATCAGAGACTAGCGAGCCAAACGCGTCTGGGCGCGCTCATGTTTATTATTAGATATATTATACTCAAATAAAAAAAACTTACATAAATTTTAAAAGGCCTATGTTTTATTTTAATGAAAAAGCTATACTACTGTAAAAAATAATTTAAATCCATTTAGTAGTTTTTGCGTGAAAGTGGAACAAACCATAACCAAATCCATCCCCACAAATTTTCACATTTGTAATATTAGTAGGATTAATGTGGCGCAGTCGGATCTAAATCTATTTATGTTTTGGTTAGCGGGTAGCACGTACGATTTTGTTTATTGACTTTAAGTATTAAATAACGATATAGATTCGTAGTTTCAATGTTAACAATATTTATGTATTGTACTAGCGACTGCAAACGTGACGTTGTGGGTTTGATTCCAGCCCGGGTGAACGAACTATTTAATGTTTAAATTTCCTAGCTCTGATAATGAGGCAAAGCGCGGCAATGAGCTCCGTCAAATAACACACAATTCCTCAATAATTCGGTGAAAAATTGAGAAGGGAATTGTCTTAAAAAGAACGGAGTGACTCCAGACTGGGTTCGAAGGTTACCTTTGCATATCTTGCTTTGTACGGGATACAGCGAACTATAATGAGCCTATAAAAAAATACAATTGAAGTTAATATTAGCTTACTAATCCGATGTGGTGTATTACAATTTTTAATTGTAAGCACAATAGTTGTGGGTTAGATAGTAAGAATCGGATGGGCGAATGATTATTATTGATATATAATTATTTTCATTTTATGTTCTGCTAGACAAAGTGCAGCGTTGAGTTCCGCCATTCACACGCAATGTTTAAAGCAAAGTTAAACTTAGTATTAAAAAGCGTCCCTATAAAAATGTAGATAAAAAATATTTTCTTTTTTTCAATAACATTTTTAATATGCTATTCTTAAGATGTTATTTATTATCCTATTCTACTAATATTATAACTGGGAAAATTTGTGAGGTTGGATATTTATTCCACTTTATATGCAAAATAATTGAACGAATTAAGATAAAACTTGTAAGTTATCTAGGTTAGATTTTAGAAAACGATATAAATGATATGGTTATAATATAACGAAAAGTTAAAACAAGCGAAGCCGCGTTTATGTCGCTAGTAACTTAAAAAATATTCTCAAACAAGCTCATACTAAGCATCTATCCATTGCAATCAAAATAAATCCAATAAGTTCTATATAATATTTCTTCAAATGACCTACACTTTTCATTTAGTAGTTGTATTATAGTAAAAGAAAAACGTAATCCTTTAAGTCCGTTGAGTTCGTGGAAAGTTCTTTATATGGCAGAGTGGTAAAAAGTAGCGTTACTTAATCGTATTTTACAACCTAGAAAAAGATTAAGTAGTATACTGAGGTCACCAGTATAATATAAATCGTTTAAAAGTGATCTTAAATCATTTTCAATATTAAAGGCCAGTCGTGGCGCAGCGGCATTTAGTGTGACTGTAAAACCGACTGGTTGTGGGTTCGATCCCCACTCGAGGACATGAAATATTTACTTAAATTTATATTTCCATTTCTTCGCTCTGGTATCGAGGCTAAGCGCGGCGTTGAGTTCTGCCACTCAACACGCAATACTTCCAGAATTCGGCCAAAATGTGGGGAACAGAGTGTCTTAACACTAGGTTCCCTCTGCCTACCCTGCTGTGTGCGGGATACAGCGTGAAGCTGATAAAAAATAATAATAAATTATTTTATTGCTTTGACATTGACTATAGTATAAAATTTAGGTTTATAAGTATAATAATTCAATGTAGTAGTTGTTATCGGATATTTTTGTAGAAAAAAAAATAAAACTAGCAACGTTTTTAATGCGAATAAATATGATCATAATTTTTTTTTATACATCAATATCAATTTAATGTATCATAAATTGTAATGAGGTCGGTCGTGGCGCAGAGGCACAAAGTGTGACTGTAAAATTGACTGGTTGTGGGTTCGATCCCCACTCGAGGGAGTGAAATATTTATTTACATTTATATTTACATTTCTGCGCTCTGGTGTCAAAGTGCGGCGTTGAGTTCCGCCACTCAGCACGCAATGCCACCAGAATTCTACAGAACTACACACACTTTGCTTTCATCAAACTTAGTTAGGCTAAACAAAAAAGCTAAATAAAAAAGTAAACGAATTGATCTATATATATATATATATATATATATATATATATATATATATATATATATATATATATATATATATATATATATATATATATATATATATATATATATATATATATATATATATATATATATATATATATATATATATATATATATATATATATATATATATATATATATATATATATGTATAATATAGTTATAAAGTTATTCGTTCTATTTTTTCCAACCTATTTACTTCTATATACGCCCTAATAAACCTGAAATGTTTTGTGATTACAATTTTTACGATAGTCAGATATGACGGGGCAATAAATTCAATAAAGCAGTAAAATATATTGATTCGTGAACTGGCTTTATGACATGTAAATACCAGATTTAGTAAATGTCTAAAATGATAATATTGACTTATTATTTAAATACATACATTAAATGAATAACAACAACGGGCCTCAATAAATTTTATTGAGGCCCGTTGTTTAGTTAGTCTTTTATGTAAATATATTAGATACAACAATATTAAGCTATAAACTAACATATTTGTAAAATTTTATTTATTATTAACACATGTTATGTATATATTCTAATTATGTATATTTTTTAATTTTATAGGTGAAGGCAATATTTCGACTGGACTGCTTTTTGACATGCATACTCCTATTGTGTAATATAGTCCTTTTTACCGTACAATCTCCTTCGTGTGGTCTCCATACAACGTGACATTGGCGAAGTGGTTAGTGCTCAACTGGCACGCTCAGAGCGCCATAAATGAACTACTGAACTGAACTGAGGCCCGTTGTTGCGCAGGGGCACAAGTGAGTGACTCTGAACGACTGGCTGTCGGTTCGAGGAAATTGAATGTTTATTTAAATTTATATTTCCATTTCTTCGCTCTGGTGTCGAGGCAAAGCGCGACGTTGAGTTCCGCATGCCTCCAGAATTTAACGGAGAATTATTAACTAATTAGGCATCAAAAACATATAACTCATTATAATTAATTTTATGATGGTCAAGTAAATAGTATGAAGATCTAGGGCAGGAATGAAGAGGTTGATTCGGGAAGTAAACTGTCATGACAGTTGACGAGGTGGAAGTGGTAGAACCTTAGATTAATAACATCAATTTCACGCTACATCCCGCACACAGCAGGGTAGGCAGTTTTAAGACACTCCGTTCCCCACTTTCTGCCGAATTCTGGACGCATTGTATGTTGAGTGGAAATATCAATTTAAATAAATATTTCATCTCCTCGAGTGGGGATCGAACCCACAACCAGTCGGTTTTACAGTACACTTTGTGCCTCTGCGCCACGGCTGGCCCCTTAATTATTAAATTATATTAATTAACAACATAAATAACAAAATATAGAAACTGATTTTAGCATACATACATAGACGGTAACTCTTGTTATTTCTGGTTAAATTTTATGATTTGACCTTTACTTGAACTTTTGTCTGTACAAGACTATGTGAAACTGGATCCTACTTCCGGTCTAACTAAGGGCGGATGTGGAAGGAGAAGATCGGATTGCTAGTTCAAATGAACATAGACGAATAAAAGGCAGTCTGTGTTAGATTTTCTAAGTAAACAAGATCTGCGAAACGTATCATTGCCAGTTCTTTTAGATTGGTACGAGTGGTTGTATTTTTGTCAGTCTATAAAAAAAGTTATTTTTTATTTTTTTTTAACCTCACACTGTAAAGCTAGGAAGAGGGAACCTGAAAAACCTAGTGTAAAGACAATCTGTTCTTAATTATGAGACTTCCGTTCTCCATTTTCTGCCGAATTCTTGATACCTTGTAACCAGAGCGAGCGCACCACACTGGGCTACAATATATTTAATAAGATTGTATATATATTTTTTATTTTTTCCACTATTTCTATTAGATTACCAATGATCCCTGGTTGAACCAATTTTATATAGGGTCACTTATGACAATAAAATTCATTTCTTATTCTAGGCACGCAGCTATAAGGCTCAAATGTTCTTTTTCTTAATCTTTTCCTCTTTTTCTTATTCAGCTTAGTTAGTATGTATTTATTGTACTCGTGGTAAAGGTCGCTTATTATATTTAATAAAATCGAAGGGTGTATTAAATTGATATCGAGAAAAAATATAGGATTTTGTGCCAAAAATACTAATATTTTTCTATAGAACTTGTAATATGTAAAAAATTATACATTAGCTATAATTTAATATTGTTTAGAACATTTTTTTTATTTTTCAGTTTAACTGGGCTTTCTCGAATAGTAAAGTTGACAGAGAACTTAGGGTTAAGACAACAGACATTGTGAGTTGAATAGTGAAACCATGTGAGCCTTGACTTTAATTTTGTTCAAGAATATTTAGAGGATAAACCTGTATGGAATTAATGTCTATTGAATGTGATGCAGGATAACTGCCAGTTAATGTAATAAAACTATATATTATACCATTGACTTTGAAAAGAGCAACTGTTGAGTTTCTTGCCGTCTCTTCTCAGCAGAACTGCCTTCCGAACCGGTGGTAGCTTTCTTTTTCTTTTTTTTTGTTATATGTTCATTCGACAATTCAAAAGTGCTTATAAGAGTTTATTTGAATAAAGAATATTTCCAATTTGAATTTGAATTTACGAACTGATTTTTACTCCCACTCGGGGAACATGATTTATGTTCTTTTTTTTCTTCTATGGTAACACTCCAAAACACGATATCGAGATTTGTCTGGTCTACACATAATATCTAGCAAATAGGCCGCTCCCTAGAGGATTGAGTACCATAAGACTATTAGGTTCCCTCGATCTACTGTGCTATATGCGGGATACATCCGAGCAAAAACATATAGCACAGTAAATAATGTCAAGATTTAGGAACAATTTTATTAGAGTCGAAAATAGACATTTAAAACTTTTATTCTCTATCCAAATCTTTAGAAATGTCGAATTTCCTGAAAGGTATATAATCTATAAAGTGCGACCCCTATTCAAAGAACAATCCATTGGATCATCTTAAACTGAATCCGAGAATTGAAGCACAAAAGCAAATACTAAATAATAGTATTAGTCCTTTGTAGCTTTGTCTATGAGGATAAGGAAGAGGTCTTTGATTGGAGACTGTGTATGTATGTTACATACATTTATGTATGTATCTATGTACGTATATTTATTTACAAAAAATGTGACAAAAACAATTACAAGTTTTAATTTAATAATTAGAGTACTCTTGAAAGGTTCCACTGGATGTATCTTTTTTTTCAGCTTCACGCTGTATCCCGCATACTGCAGGGTAGGCAGAGGGAACCTAGTCTTAAGGCACTTCGTTCCCCACTTTCTACCAATTTCTGGAGACATTTCGTGCTGAGTGTCGTAAATCAATGCCACGCTTTACCTCGACAGCGAAGAAATGATAATACAAATTTAAATAAATATTTAATTTCCTCGAGTGGGGATCGAACCTGCAACGAGTCGCGTTTTCAGCCACACTATGTGCCCCTGCCCCACGACTGGCCTCATATAACACTGATAGCTTATTTAAAGACATAATAGTACTAAATCGTCGTTAAACGCCTTTTGTTGTTAAATGAGAACACAAAGATGTAATAACAGACTTCTATTGTAGCGGTGTAATGCGGTGAGCGTAACTAAAGTGCAAATAAATTACTTAACTGCTAAAGTGGAGTTTTATATGTATAATATTTAAAGTGGTGGTGGTGGTGGTTTTATATTTAGGTTATGTATGATGTTTATTTTTTTTTACTGATATTGTAGCTTTACGTCACGTGTATTTTCAAGTTAAAACATCATCCACAACACCTGGATACGTGGCAATCCACTACTGTGCGGTTTCGTAGGAACTGCCTTCCACGTGGCATGGAACTGTGGAATGGCCTACCCGCGGCAGTGCTTCCAGGTGGAAGTCTATAGCTCCTCTGGTGTTGCACGTGGTCGTCGGCGGCGGTTATCACTTACCATCAGGTGACCCGAACGCTCGTTTGCCTTATCCTTTCTATAAAAAAAACGTGTATTCCGCTCTCATATACCCTACAATAGGTAGGTAGGGGAAACTTAACTGTCCAGTCATTGCGTATTGAGTAGCTTAAATCAACGCCGTTCCTTCTCTTGTAACTGAAATGAGGAACTGATTTTTTGTAGTTTCAAGGTAGGCGAAGGGAACCTGGAAACCTAATGTTAAGTTACTTACCGCCGAATTCATAAACGTGTTTAGTGGCGTTTTGCGAGGAAATGAAAATGTTACATATTTTCTTTCCTCGAATGGGAATCGACACCACAACCTGTAGCGCTTACAGTGGTACGTTTGTGGCCATGCGCCACATACAGGTCACCGTCACAGATCTATGAAAATAATTCATTCTTTCAAATTGGACACCACAGCCGTCGCGTTTACGATGACGCTGATCTTTCCGTCCTTGTTGACAGTGGTAACAAAAATATTTTAATAATTAGCTATTCAATAATTAATCGACGAACTTTTGTTTGTAATAAATAATTAAAAGTTTATAAACAAAAGGTATAAAAATTATAGAGGTAAGGAATGTCGCTCCAATTTTAGCAGACTTGAACTAAATGACGCACTGCGGAAGATTCGACGGAAAGTGGAGAGCAGAAGTGTTTTAATGGGAACGGAATATCTTAACACTAGATTCTCTCCTTCCCTCTACCTAACACCTTGCGAGCAAGCCATCGTGGCCCAATAAGTCAAAAACAGAGTATTAAAAATACTGGAGTTGGTACGAGACTGGTCACGTAAAAAGCACGAGGACCCCAAGGAGGCCATGTATGAAGAGCTTGAGGACAATGGATGAGGCGAAAGAGGAATGTACACTACACCGCTGAAGTTAAGTTAGCTTCACACTGTATCCCTAGAAGAATAATCATTGAGACCAAGATATATATTTTTATTTTGTGTTATTTAGACTCGTATTTATATTTCGCTCTCAGGGCTGAGATCTCAGACTTGGGAGCGGTTAATAAATACGGAGCTTAGTGTGAACCAATGATAGAAATGTAGCTAGATAAAAACCTATGGCTTAGGGGTAAGAGCGCTTGAATAGTTTCCAAGAGGCGTTTTACTTTATTCATACAAAACAATTTATTACAGAAAAATCTTATAAGAAAGCTTTAACATTATTAATGTAAAACATATTATTCAATTTTAGTAATGGACATAGCGCAGCGGCACTGCGCCTAAATGTTGTGGAACGATTGTGGATACGATTCCTACTGAGTGAATGAAATATTTTTATTTTCTAGCTTCCATAACATGTCTTAAAAATTAGACGGAAAGTGGGGATTCGAGTGTTAACTTTCTTTTTTTTCCTTCTGCCTACCATGCTATATATGGGATACAATGTGTAACTGTAAAAAAAAATATTTATTTTATTAAATACATCTCGCGGCTCTTAGATTCTCGTATACCACCTACTAATGATTTTAGCTGAAACATAATTTAAGTTTAAATTTTTAAGAATGATTAGAGAAGTGTCTTAATACTAAGTTCTCTCCGCCTTAATAGAATAAAATGAAATATATTGTATAGTAAAAGACATTTTTCGCTTTATCACTTACCGTGTAGTCCCTACTCAGATACATATATAATATCGAAATAAAATAATATCATATTTTATTAGTTTTACATTGTATCTCGCATAAAGCCAGAGGAAATGTTGTGTTGAGCCTCTGCGTTTTCACGCACTATCCAATTTTCTAGACATTGCGAATTGAGAGGCGTACAATCAACACCAAAATTCATTAATTCATTAATTTCTCCAAGTAAGAATTGAACCCACAACCGTGATGATTACAGTCATTGTACCACTGCGCCACAACAGCCTCGATTATTAATTAATTTCTCCAAATACATAGAACAATTGGGTGACTTATTTCTCAAAGCATAATTAAAATAACCAGACAGATCAAAATTAACATGAAGATAGTACTAAAATATTCAAATGCCAACAAAGTCTTGTTCTTCTCTTCTTGATTAATTAAATGGCCTCATTAATTGTCGTCTTAGAAATATACAAGAATATTTAAAATGTATATTGAACTTATACTATGTCCACTGACCTAGCTAATATGGCAGCTTGTAATGTATGGATTTATTCCAGTCTTTCTTTATAAGTCTCAGTCAGCTGACTCAAAAATTATTTGTTTATTGATCCATCAACGCTTATTTACACATACTGTATATAAAAAAGATATATTATATAAAGAACCAAATCTAGATGTAACGAACACTTACAGCCGGATATACATTGCTTTATGAGAGAAAAAATAAATTCATCACGAGGGAAGTTCTTTTAGATAAACGTCATATTATGAGATAGCACGTCTAATTCGTAAAGATAAACCATAAATATCTTAATCCGACGAATTTCAAAATGATTTTTTTGCACATTCTAACAGTGGCTGCGAGTTTGCGTCACATCCAAATCGTCAGATTATTAAATAAGAGCTTTTTATTTTTCAGGTTCACTTAACATCCCCTTAGGAAATCTGATGCGCTCGAGTATGTCCACACAATACATTT
Organism: Heliconius himera; assembly: GCA_021202915.1. Taxonomy (NCBI): domain Eukaryota; kingdom Metazoa; phylum Arthropoda; class Insecta; order Lepidoptera; family Nymphalidae; genus Heliconius; species Heliconius himera. The sequence goes on along the minus strand of JAJHJA010001146.1, from coordinate 173,190 downwards.
TTTTACATTTTTGAAAATCTATAGCCGCTTCTTCCACTGATCAAAAAGCATATAATATTATATGATTTTTTTTCTCCTTATTATCTAACCTTCGCAACAGAGTCAACAACAAAAAGGTCTCTATGACGCTCGAGCAAATCCCGAATTAGCATCGTGGACTCCCCTACTATATATATTAACATCTACATTATGCCATATAAAAAGAAACACCTGATCTTTTATATGTAGTTTTTCAACTGAAACAAAAGTAAACAATAGATACAAATATCACACGGACGGGACCGCACTCGTAAATCATTGTTCAAAATCAAGATTTATGAGTTCTTCAACCTTTGACGCAGCATCAAATTATTTATTTTCTAAACTTTTACAGTATTTAGTTTCATTTATTATTTTTGCTTTGTGAAATGTGCGAAAAAAAAATTCCATAAAAAATGTATACATCCATTTTGATGTAACGTGGGTTTTTATATTTCTAAAACTAAAACTGGCGAGGAAAACAGAGGGGTATTATAAATTTTACGCGTCTATCTATCTGAAGCATTGTAGCTCCGAAATGGATTAACTGTTTTTGGTTTAGTTTTTTTTTGTTTGAATGATTTAGTCGAGAGTCATCATTCAAGAAAATATGTTCAACTGTTTAAAGTGTTGTAGTTAACGAGAGAATATTAGCAACTTCCTCAAGTCTGGTCGATTTCACATTTTGTCATAACAATTTTTCTGAACCCTATTCTGCAGTATTATCTTGTAATCTGTAGAATACCTAACTCTCCACCAATTCACGGAAGAGGTATCTTGTTTTGGCACATTTTAATACTCTCAATAAATATAACTTACTTTATTTATTGCAGAATTTTATCCAATCTATATCTCAATTTCGAATTTATATATTACTATAACATTTAACATAATATATAAATGTGATACTTGAACATCTATATCAATCCCTACGACTATCTCCCTCAACTCACAAAAACCCTTTAGGAATCACGAGAGCTATCATTTATCAAATATATATTTTCCAAGAACAAATGCACTAGAATATTAGCAAATATTTTTATACACACATTTAAGACAACAGACGCTAGAAAACATGGTTAAGAAGTTTTGAGAAAATATATCATATATATTTTTTTGTTAGTTTCTTAGACATTTGAAATATATGAGAAGTTGACCCTTAAAAGCTATATTGAATTACATAACCGACTAAGACTATAATGGGTGTAAAAACACCTTATTTTTAAAAGTAATTAAATTATTAATTAATTCTAAGAAATTGTGAACAACTTTCTTTTCCCGGTTAATTTGGATCTATTTAATAAAAAAAATATGTAGTTATTTGTAAATATTTTTGTAAAATACTCGGAAAAATTTAAAATTGAAAATATGACTTAAACAGCTAACTCCAAAACTGTAATGTTTTCTTTTTTATAACAAAATGAAATCCAAATACAAACCAAAGTTTTTATTTCTGTTAAGGACAATATGTTGCCCTCAATCTGGCTAAATTTAATAAATTATATATTTAAAAAATATATCGACTTTTTTCCTTACAAGTATGAGAAAAAAAACTTTACATTTACTTAACTTTTAGTTTCTCAGTTATTTTCAAATATTTTATATTTTTCTTTCATTTACACAGTGTTCTCGTAGAGATGAGACAGAAGTTCTTCTTAATCATCAACATTTTGGGGATCATCTTGATATATATCTTTTTCTAATAAGTTATCTTCTTCAAACGGCTAGTCGGCAGATGCTTGTACAGATTTGATTTAAAAATTTTGTAGATACTAGTGTTACTACTACTACCGTGGACTCATAATTCAAAAACTATCCCGATTATGCATGCGGAATCTCCATTTTCCATGCGTAATTCAATAAAAATCATAAGAAAGGTTAATACTTACGTTATTAATCAATAGGGTATCGACATCGGTATTATAGGTGTATCGACACCCATAGCAGTCATAGTGGACTGCTCCAGGAGAGAAGCGTGTAGTAAAAATTGGGCGTGAGAACGACCACTTCTCTCTGCGTTCAAGGGCTACACACAGTTCAGGAGGTTTAGGACGGAGGACTCAAAAGTTTAAAGCGCTGTGACAAAAACTAAAGACTGCAGCGACAAAAACAAATCTACCAGAGTATTTTTACACCCATATGGCCTTAAAGGGTTAAGCAAGTAAATATATTATTGTATGTACATCGCGCTGTATCCCGCATATAGACGACGGGATACGAGACGGGGTAGACCGAGGGAACCTAGTTTTACGACATTCCGTTCGCTATTTTCACGACGCTGCTGATGTTGAATGGCGGAACACAACGCAAAGTTGAAATGAAAATAATTGTTTTCAATGAGTGGGAATCGAGCCCACAACCGTCATGCTTACAGGTAAACACTGTTCTGCTGCGCTACAATCTCCATCTAAGAGAGATGTAACACCTTAAACTTTCTAATTAGTAGAAAAATAAAATAGTTTGTAGCTAAATATTATTTTCATTTACCAATATGTGCAAATATTTTGATGTACGAAAGTCAAATTTGATTTGTGTCAACATAACCATTAAATCAGAGAAATCGACATTCCGCTTCCTGCGGAAAATATGGAAAGAAAAGTCGTTTTCTGTAACTGACAGCTTGTTTTCTTTTCATATTTTGTTTATTTTTCTTCGGAAGTGTATTTTAGTTATATTTGATTATTATATTTGATTTAAAGAACAACTTTTTGGAATTCATATATTTTGTTATGTGAAACTTGTGAAAATTATACGTATGTGCAATATATAGTTATAGGCGTCTGACTATACATACGATGGTTCTGGATTCGATTACCATACAAGGAATGAATTATTTTAATTTTGCCCTCTGCTAAGGCGTTACGTTATCACTAGCGTTAATTTTCTTCCACTCAATACACAATGTCACGAAAATTAAGCGGAAAGTGGGGAACAGAATAATTTAACAGTAGATTCCCTCTGCCTGGTCTGCTATGCGAGAAAAAGAGTGTTTTTTTCATGTTTTTTTTATATTAATGTCAATATATTTAGAACACTCGGAACTTGAACATGTTTCGAAACCCGCTCAGGAGAATTTAGTATTTTAATTCCCTTGCCTTGGGAAAAAGGCAAATGCCTTTAGAATTCGGCAGAAGGTAAGAAAGAGTATCAGAGTATCTCAATGGGTAACGGAGAGTCTTAACACTAGGGTCTATTTTTTCTCTATCTTCCCTGTTATATAGGGATACATATAAAACTATAAAAAAATAGCCTAAGCCAACCCTACGCCTTACGAAAATTTTACGCCTAACGAAATTGATACTGTTCGATAAAACGCTTTTAACAGTAACCCAAGATTTATGACTCGTTTTTATCACGACAATATTTTGTGTAACAAATAAATTTATAATTTGATAGGAAAATTTGTGATACTTTGATTGCTTGTTGCGGTCTACGCTGGTGATATAAGAGGGCATCGTAATATGGTTATTATGAGGCCAGTGTACACGCGATAGTTGTTAGTTCGATCCCTAATTAGGGGTATATATGTCGTTAAATTATTTTTCCGGTTTGGCATGACAAAGCGTAGCGTGTAATATATATTTTTGACTTTGATTTAATTGCATGTGACTAAATAGGTAGTTAAGAAGTGTCTATTTGAACTGTATGGTTTGGTTGCTATTCTTAGTTTATAGTACGTAAATCTACATGCATTTATAGATATTAATATTATAAAATTTAAGAGTTTGTTTGTCAGAAAGCACTAATCTCAAAAACATAGTTTTTGAGCTTTTCAAAGCTTACTGAAACTTTTAATTTATAATACGCTACCGGATACGAACATCGCAATTCATTTTTATATCATTTTATATGAACATCACCATTATTATATTTTGAAATAGAGAATATATAATATTAATATATGTGCAACAGTAAATGCGACGGCCGTGGGTTCGATTTCCACTCAATAAAATATAACGTAAAAAAATTGGGAACTTTGTTCATTGGGAAAATTGGCATTCTATACGATAGTACTTTCTCAATCTTTATACATTTAATACCTATCTTATTTCATACTATTTCTTTTTAATTTAATAGCACTTCGGTGTAATTAGAGAAAATTAGTTCGTATCGTTTTCTAATAACAGTATTAGATAGCGATACTAAAGTATCCAATTACACTTAATAAATGGTAATTTAAATCTTTTTGGATTTTGTTTCCGTTTGCTCGCAAATGTTGTCATATTTTCTTAGGAAAATGTTTATTTGTTTCATATCTATCTAGGTACACGTGTAATAAAAAATATTTTAAAAATAATTCAAAGGTTTGTGAAGCCGTCTTGGTGCTGTTGCGTAGTTTTTCTAACAGACTGACTATAAAAGCGACGGCTGTTTTTTCGATATTGGGGAGAAAATTTGAGTGTCATAATAAATACAGCGTCAAGTAAAAAAAATCTACAAAGAAATACACATACTATTATGTGTATAAATATAAAAAATATAATAATAAATGTAGCTAGATTCTTTCTCATTACAAAATTGCTATAGTGTTTGTTCTATTTTTTATTAAACCTTTTCATTCTTTATAAGTACTGTAGCGTTTTATAATTTAGTTTAAAAAATTAAACAAGTTGGATAAAAAGTTTTTAATATAAGAAGAAATATAAAAAAGGTTCTTTTATATTTTAAGTACTTATTCCTTTGGCGTATAGCTTATTCTCTTTTTACTAATAAAAAATATTTTATGTCTCTTATTATATTTGTAAATAAACAATCTTCGAAATAAGGTTAAATTTTTTAAACAATATACTAAAGCTACACATATGTATATGTTTTAGAGTTGACGTTAAAACAAGATTTAATCGTTTTTTAAGCTTCTGTAATTAAAAAGAAAAAAAAACAGAATTCTATAATTACTTTGTTGTCCATCTGTCTGTACATCTGATCGTCTGTCCGTCCGTCTCCATTAGCCGGGATTTTTAAATTTGAAAAAACGCAGTTGAATATGTCAAATAAATTAAATTTAAATATTTAATAATGAAAAATCTACAATACAAAAATAAATATTTAATAAGGAAAGGTTGAGGTACAGATCTTAAAAGAAAAAAATAAATAAAGGAAGAAAAAACCGTTTGTTTTGTCTGTAAACGCGAAGGTTATGAGTTGGATTCCCACTCAGGGTAACGAAATATTTAATATTTAAATTTCCTCGCTCTGGTAACGAGACAAAAGGCAGAGTTGTGTTTCGCTGCTCAACACGCAATGCCTCTAAAATTCCGCAGAAAGTGAAGAAGGGAGTGCCTTAATAAGCAACGGAGTGTTTTAGTACTAGGTTCCCAAGTTTCCTCTATATATCTGATACATCATGTACATACAAAAAGAAATAAAAATTCTAAATAAAGCTACCTTAACAATTTTCCGCTAGTAATTAACCTGAAATATAATACGAAAAACAAATAAGTGAGGGTCTTTCTTTTTCCATAGCAATTCTGCAAACTGCTGACATTACTCCCTCGAGTTATGGTGTCTCCGCCCTAACCTTTGTGTCACAAATGATTAGATTTGTTCTACTTATTACATACTGTGGTGATTACGTGGAGTATTCTGTATTTAGTACTTCCTTTATATTACATTACGAGTCATAATTCTTATATTATTCAGCATTTTATTGGATATAATTATTGGTAAGCAGGAATTTCACATGTTTATACGATATTAATATTTTTTTAGCTTAACGCTGTATCTCGCACATAGCAGCATAGGTGGAAGAAATCTGGGAACCTAAATCTTCTGTTGTCCACTTTGCTACGAATTTTGATAAGAGCTCTCTATTAATACCTAGAAAAAAATCTAATATTTAAGTTACGACTAAGCTAAGGGCCTTAACTACTTGAAGTTAAAGTGTATAACTTTCGAAAGAGAAACTCGTCATTTTAAAATATATTTTATTTTGCATGCAATATCTTTAAAAGGTAGGAAACTTAATCTTTTGCCTAAATAAATTCATACACTATTTATATTAGAAAAATGTGTAGAATGCAAAGTTTCACTTCGTCCTGTATTCAAAATAATAAAAGGATAAGCAGAGGGAACCTATTATTAAGACGCTCTGCTCCCCATTGACTGCCTATTTTTGAAACATTTTGTGCTAACGAGCGAAACTCAAAACTGCTTTTTATTCTAGCAGAGCAAGGAAATGAAAATATTACATTCTCCAGAATAGGACTCAAACCCGGGATTAAATCACACTTATAGTCAGACGCTTTATATTCTTACACAAACACCTGTTTATATTCTTCTCTTTATTAACTTCATATTCTGTAATGCTATCCAATAGTAAAGGTGCATCAATCGATACTCGCTTTATGATCTTAATTAAATTCACAAACTCTGATTCCAAACTTCCAAACGTTCAATAGCAGAAGATTGATTATGAATCAGTCTCTGTATAATAATATTCTATACTAAACTTCAATCATTAATAAGTGATTAATTATGTTGTTGACTTTGATAATTTTATTTGTTTTTTCGTATATCATCAACTATATTAAAAAAAATCAAAAACATATAAAAACAACATAGGATAGTATATTTTTATTTATTGAATTGAAGTTTGGACCCATTTAAAAGTGAGTTGAGATGAGATATTTTATTTTTAGCATCACGTTGTATCCCGCATATAGCAGGGTAGATAGGGGGAACCTAGTTTTAAGACACTGTATTCCTCACTTTACGCCGAATTCTGGAGGTTTGAGAGGCGGAATTCAACGCCGCGCTTTTTTTCGACTCCATAGTGAAGAAATGAAATGAAAATATTAATTAAAATAATAATTTAATTTTCTCGAGTGGGTTCGAGCCCGCAAATAGTCGCGTTTACAGTCATACTTTGTAGCCCTGTGCCACGACTGGCCTCTATATCTCAGCTTCTTTAAAATTACAAAGAAGCATGAAAATGGGGGAAACGGATATCATCGTGATGTATTATGATGATTTTGTTTACTTGGGTACTGTGGGTTCGATCCCCACTCGAGGAAATGAAATATTTATTCTAATTTACATTTTCATTTCTTCGCTCTGGTGTCGAAAAAAAGCGCGGTGTTGAATTCCGCCTCTTCTTCATATACCTATAAGCATAAATATTATTTAATATGTAGATATTAAACGTATCTAGGTACATCCTTCTTCAAATTTTCAAAGTCCTGTCAATGTTCGCAAGTCGCTTTCAGGATGAGCTGGGGCGACCAGATTAAAATTTAAACGAAAACTTTGTGGGTGTCGTTCAAAAGATGAAACTTTTTATGTTATATTTTGGAAATTAAAAATTGTATTATTATATCTGATGAGAAATTTGACTTACATGTTTTATGTATAAGTGAAAATATTGTTAAATTTTGGCAAGAATTTTGTTTAGTTTTTATCCAAAAGCTAGGATTTTAATGCGGAAATTGCTGATTAGAGAATGCTTTTAGTATTAAGGTAGATCTATGTGCCTGTATGTTTTTATTTTCTTTGTTTTTATTCACGATGTATCTCGTACATATCATGATAGGCAGAGGAAACCCTGGAAACTGCTATTAATTAAGATACTTCCTAGCATTAAGGCACTCCAGTTCCTATTTTTCCACCGGTTTCCGGAAGCACTGTGTGTTGAGTGGCAAGATCCACCCCGAACTAAATCCAGCTATGTTCAACTTTTTATACGTTTTCTAAAAAAGACAGTATATTCCACACTATCAGTCAGAAAATAAAAGATTTATATCTATTTCAAATATAAATCTTGATCCAACATTTCTTCATTTTATGTAGATAGTGCCGTAACCGTCAAGCACATAAAGACACGCCTCAATGAGTCACGAAGACGTCTAAAATATATTCTATTTGTCAGTCTTTTAGAATGCACGTTCAAGTCATCGTCAATTAGGTAATTATATAGAATAAATATGAAGAGAACTTTACCTAAATTCACTGAAGTTCCTACTCGTAGGAAACCAAAAAAAATCAATCTTGCAAATCGCACAAGTGCACGGTACGCCGAGAACGGAGTGTTTTAACACCAGGTGCCAAGTTATATGTATGCCTGTGAATTTAGTGGAGCATAGTCCAGCTGATCAAAAATAAAATGGAGTTCTCTTCGCATGCAGCTAACTTCTATAGTTTCTGATAGGTTTAAAATAATAGTTAGTCGTTATTTAGCCTAAAAAAGACTAGAACTCGGAAGAAAATGTCAGCAAAGCATAGCATTGAATAAAGGAAAGTTTAAAAAATTACAACTACTCATACGAAAAATTACTATTTTTTTTATATAAACGATTATAATTATATTCTCTACAAAAGTTTCACCTTGATCCGAGGTAATCTCGAAATGCAGCCCAAAGGTTCCAAAATCTTTAGAGATTGTTATTTCCTTTTTTGATCCTTAGGGACCCATAATGATATTGAACACATCAACACGTGTTACTCAAAGAGAAATCTATAATTATTAGATTTCCTTTAGTGTGGCAGGAAAGTTTTCGTTAATCACTTTGCCTACTTAAACTAGTTAAAGGTAAAAGCTTCTTCCAACTTTAAGCACAATTTACCTTGAACCATTGTTTATTTTTTATTTTGCGTCTTTTGTATTAAACACACCTTTTTTGCTTAGAGAATTTATTATTTGATCAGTTTTCGTCTATTTTAAAGAACACGAGATACTGAGATTTGACAAATATTAATATAATAAAGGGTAAGAATTTTCTGGTAAACACTGATTGACCTTCCAAATCAACTACAGTGTCGATGACACTACAGGATGGTCACGTACAAAGCTAAATTTATTTATAGAAAATATATATATGTTTTCTTATTATTATGAAAATATATTAATTATTAAATAAAACCTTTATTAATTTAACATATATATAGAATCATAAAATCTTTATGTATATGCCGTATATAGGAGGCCGTCGTGGCCCATGGGGACACATGTGTGACTGTAACGCAACTGATGTGGGCTCGATTCCCATTCGAGGGAATTAATTATTATTTCCTAATATTTTCATTTCTTCGCTCTGGTACCAAGGCAAGAGCAAGAGCCTGACGTTGAGGTCTGCCACTCAATCCACTATGTCTTGAAAAAATCGGCGGAATGTGGGGAACGTGAACTTAACACTAGGTTCCCTCTGTCTATCATGCTGTGTGTAAGGTTTTGCACGTAAAAGTAGTGCGTGCCAGTTGTGTAAAATGTCAGTTTGGTTTTAATTTTTGTTTCGAAACATTGTATTCAATTTTAGTATATACTTATGCATTTATCCTTAAAAACTCATTTATTATATCAATGTATGGCTGGACTCGTGAAATATACTGAAAAATATACTCAAGGCATTCTCTGTGGCAAAATAGTAATATAAAATGCACTAGACTACGACGTCTTGACCTACATACTGTTCAGTTGTATATATTACGACTGTCCTAATTTTGGCCGATTTTCTATATAATTTATTCACACTTGAGGCCAGTCGTGGCGCAGTGGTACGAAGTGTGACTGTAAAACCGACTGGTTGTGGGTTCGATCCCCACTCGAGAAGATGAAATATTTACTTAAATTTATATTTCCATTTCTTCGATTTGGTGTCGACGCTGAGTTCTGTCACTCAAAACGCAATGCCTCCAGAATTCGGCAGAAAGTGGGTAACGGAGTGTCTTAACACTAGGTTCCCTCTGCCTACCCTGCTGTGTGCGAGATACAGCGTGAAGCTGATTTTTTTATTTTATTTTTATTCACACCTAGCGAGTCTATTGTGATTGTCTCGTTTGTATAAAAGTTTGGTGGTTGTGTGTTTGAATTTTATTCGTACTCTATAAAAAAGCAGATTGACGCTTTTTTCACATAGCAGAGTAGTAGTTCTGCCACTCAAAACACAATGCCTCAAAAATTCTATGGAATAAACGAAGTTTCTGAACACTATCCCTCTGCTACCTCCTCCCTCTGCCTTTGCCGGTTCCCTCTGCCTACGGAACTCTACCCCTGACTCTGCTAACTAATACAGCGTAAAGTAAAAAAAAAAATGTTTTATAAGTCACTCCTTTTTTTTGTTTACTTTTTGTTCATTTATTTATCTAGTTAGATTCACCAGTGGAATTATACAATAATAGTCTTCTTAACTCACTGTTTTGTCAAAACTAAATTCCTTTTTTATGTTTCATTTGTACCTTATCTGAAATAAATACAACTGTAATTATTTCACAAAATATTCACATCAGTAACGTAACTTAACGCAAATTTTATTAAAGCGTGATTAAGTTCACGATTCCTTCTCTTGGTAGGTGTGAGCGTATAAAGGCGGAAATCGTATATCACGTTTTAAGCATCCGCCGTCTGTTTGATTAGGAAAATGACTTCTTTTGTTTGCTTATGTATATTGAAAAAAATATCTTACGTATAATGACTTCTTTTTTTATTAAATGTACGATATCAAATTATAGAAAATTTATTAGTTGAGTCCAGTCGTGGCGTAGAGGCACAAACGTGTGATTGTAAACGCGATAGGTTCTGGGTTCGATTCCCATTCGATGAATGTTTTTATATAAATAGCGCAACTATTACTGAATCGGTTTGAAATATAAAAAGTAATATCAATATATCAATATGTGGTTGACAAAATTGCTACAAAAACTGTTTTATTTTATTGGTTGAAACTCCAATTTTCAAAGTATGAATATTGTCTTTAAAATTATATTATTATTGGAATCCGACAGTACAGATTAGTAAAAAAATAATTGTAGTAGTTAAAGAGGGCTAAGACGCGAGCGGGTCGCTAGTACAAAATAAATTCGCTAAAAATACTGATATAATACCAAGTTACCAAAATCGCATTTCATTTTTAGATGTAATGGTCGACAATATTTTAAAAGTTCTTGAAAATATACCAAATATCATTTCTAAATTAACGTTATTCTTATACTGTACAATATTATTAAAGCATTAGCTCAGCGAAATAAGATGCCGAGAATTAATTAATTTAATCAGCTTCACGCATTATCCCGCACACAGCAGGGTAAGCAGAGGGAAACTCTGGAGGCATTGCGTTAAGACATTCTATTCTCCACTTTCTGCCGGAAAGAAATGGAAATATAAATTTAAGTAAATATTTCATCTCCTCGAATGGGGATTGAACCCACAACCAGTCGATTTTACAGTCACACTTTGGGCCCCTGCGCCACGACTGGCTGAGAATTATAAATACATTATTAAGCTTCAGCTTCTTCTCAAATATATTTACAAGTAAAAACAATTTTAGGCAGAGATTAAAAGAACCATCGAAAAAGAGAAAACAAGAAGATTTTATATGCTAATATTTTTAGTTATGTTGCATGTCGAGTGGCGGAAATTAATGCGATGCGACGCTTTGTCTTTGTTTGTCAGAGCGAGGTAATAAAAAAAAAATAATTCCCCCGTGCGGGAATCGAACCCACAAGACAACCGAGTGATACACTTCACTTTCAATTGTTTAAAGCTAAGACACTACACTACAATGTACTAAAGACAATTTGTATAAGCAAACATTATAGGGTAGAACTTGGGAACCTATATAATGTTAAATTACTTCCGTTCCCCACATTCTGTCGAATTATCGACACATTGCATATTGAGTGGCGGAACACAAGGCGTTACGTTACACACACACTTACAGAACGGCAAATGAAATTGTTATATATCTCAATTCTCTGAGTGAGAATAGAATCCACTACCATCGCATTTATTCCCTGCGCATTGACTTCAATTTTGACTCCCTGTGCATTGAATTTAATTTGAAGTATTTTTTATAGTATTTTTTATGAAATACTGTAAGAACCTAATAGATAGAGATTACAACCATCATTTCATGTCCAAAGTTACTGCTATAACTTTGATATTTTCTTTTGTCATAGTTCATGTTGCGTAAACAACGAAATATTTATAGTGTTTTTCGTTTCGTTACGTTGATCCATTATTCATTTTTTTGTTTACTTTCATCTTTATTCATAACAAAAAGTTGATTTTCAAGATATAGGCATCTCTAAGCTTTTTTCTGTAGTATTTCTTTTGTAAATTCAAAAAATAGAACATTGTCCTGCTGAGACTTCTTTGTTTATTTAGGTTGGATTTCGTTTTTAAATGTACAAATTATTATATAGGGAAATAAAGTGTTGTTGTTTACTCTATTATTATTGAAGGTACCCTTTTTTTCACTGAGAAATACATTTACGCAAACTGCTCATACGGAAGGCGTGTCTTACGGATGAGCCTTACTATGGCACTCACCGGTGAAACCGATCCTACCAAAATGAGACGCCGCAGGATCGCTCGTGCATACTCTTACGACGCCTCGGTGGTTAAAGGTACCGGCGCCAACTATCCTCATCATATTATAGAGCCTTTTTAAGAGTAAGGAAAATCAGTGTGCCATAGTCTATGTCAGGGAATGTCAAATATCTAACTGGTTATATCTTTTTTTCTGGTATTTTTGGACTGTAAATATTCTTCCTTATTGTTTTAATTTGTTTTAGCTTCGCGCTATATACGTGAAACATTGCAATTTGTAAGACTTGGAAGATCTAAATTTGTCATAAAGGTAGGTTAGGGAGAGTAGGGTGGCACTAAGAGAAGATTTTTTAAAATTCTTACGGGAACGAAAAAAGTTGAAATTTCCATTTTACATCTCAAAGTCACGCATAGAAATTTGCGGGTGGACGACTATTGAAATTATAAAATATTAACGCCTGAGTACATATTTCTGTCAATTTTGTACGAACAATTTGATCGAATGTTTTCCATAATCTCCTTTAACAAAGGCGCTTAACTCACGGCTGCTTTTGAATGATATATCCATATTACGTTCATCTTGTATGAACATATTTTTAAATAGGTTCGTAAATCGTCGTAGCGCAGGAGTATAAGTGTGACTGCAAACGCGACAGGTTGTGGATTGCATTCCCACTCGAGGAGATTAAATATTAATATTTTCATTTTGTCGCTCTGGTGTCGAGGCAAAGCGCGGCGTTGAGTTCCGCCACTTAACACGCGATGCCTCCAGAACTCGGCGGTAAGTGGGAAACGGAGTGTCTTTACACTAGGTTCCCTCTGCCTACCCCGCTGTGTGCGAGACACAGCTTGAAGCTGATTTATTTAATTTATATACTCAAGTTTTGAAGCAAAAATTGCAATTTGATAAAAATATTAAATGCTTCGTCACTACAGCTGGTAGCAATTAATTCTAATTTTGCCTCATTCGCATTTCCAACTTGATTTCTGGATAACAATTTCTGGTGGTTCAGATTATTGAAGGTTCAGGTTAAATATTTATATTTGTATCTTGTAGCCTATTATTCAAATTTAATAGTCATTATTATACTTTAAATTCAAAACTTGAGTCAGTCAGTCAGTCAGTCGTGGTGCAGGGGCGTAATCGTGTGACTAACATGATAGGTTGTGGGTTCGATTCCCACGTGAGGAAATGAAATATTTAATATTTTACAAATTAGATGACATAAAGGACAAATTTTACAAAGAATTGACACAACTTCTAGATTGTATAAATCCCAAATCTTGTATTTTATTGCTGGATGATTTCAAATGAGTTGGCCAATATTACGAGACCCGGCCTGGAGTTCTGGGAAGATATGGAGTTGGAAACATGAATAGCAATGGTGACTTACTTGTTAGCCTCTGTGCTCAATATGAACTGGCGACATCCAACATTATGTTTCGACTTGCAGCCAAGCATAAGACAACATGGACGCACCTCAGATCTAAACACTGGCATTTAATATTTATGTTGTATCGCAGATGGACATTACTCAGCTGCCAATTACTCGAGTGATGCGTGATGCTCACTGTTAGACAGACCATCGACTTATAATTGCAAAACTGCGATTAGCGCAGACAACATAGATCTCAGAGGCTGTCAGATCTCTCGCCTTAAAGGCCGGCAACGCACCTGTAGCTTCTCTGGTGTTGCACGGGGTCTTGGGCGGCGGTAGTCACTTACCATCAGGTGCTTGCACCCGAACACTTGTTTGCCTTGTTCTTTTCCATAAAAAAAAAACAATAACTACAACAAAACATGTACTGTACATGAAAGATATATCGCAAAAAACATTACTGGTATCTATCTATTAGTTAAAATAGAATCCAAAACAATGATTTTCAAAATTTTGTTTGATTGCATGTTTGTTTGTTTGTCCGTTTGTTTACGTTAATCTCAAAAACAGCTTAACCGATTTAAATAAAGTTTTCACTGTTATTAAAAAATAAAAAAGTTATATCTATTTAAGTTATGTTGTTCGACGAAGTTGCTACTTGCTAAAAATAATTATTTTATGCAACTGTTTTTTTGAAATAAACTTCAAATGCGATTTACTTAGTGAATTACAGTAAAGATACCATATTAGAATAATTAATATTTTTTTCTTAAGTACACTTAAATAAATATACATATATTTTAAGCGGGCGAAGCCGCGCGGGGCGCTAATGATAAAAAAAAAACATCAAAATATTTTTTCCTAGTTAATCAAAATGCTTATTTATGATGAAATAAGAAAATCAAATGCCACTTGAAGCAAGCGTTTATCAGAGAAATTCTTCAATTACAGTTTAATTTGTTTATCGAATATGAAAGGTTTAATCAATTAGAAATTAAGTTTGACTTATTGTTATCCTCCACTCCAATCAAATAAGCAGCTTTCCAAACAAGATATTTTTGTAATTAATATTTTGCTGTTCAGAAGTAATTTAAGAAGATAAATTTGTTACTACGACAACATATCTCATATGTATTATAAGATGAAGCGTTTGTTTGGTTGAACGTGATAATCTCAAGAACTACTCATCTATTTAACACGTTCTCTGCGGGACCTATTTTTGAAGAAGAACTGTCAGCTGGTGCGGTTCAAGTCTTTTCAGCCTCATCGCGTTCTTTCACCTATATATAATATATAGGTGAAAGAACGCGTGCAGGCGTCTATATGAGGTCGATTTCGACCTCGAGCCACAGTGAATGTTGTATCGAGCTAGATAATAGGTTATAATAACATTACGTTAATCGTTTCGATGTACCCACTGTAACCTCGATTAAAGTTGCCAGTGCGTTTTAAATGTGCCATGTGATGTGATACATATATTTTAGTTATGTCCATCTGAACTCTTGATCGAAGCCGCAGGCAGGCAGATGCTAGTCTTGCCTATATACTCGTACGTCAAACATATCTGTAGTGATAATGATTTTCAATTTTTTTAAGACTTTCTTAACATGATTGATGAATATGGCCCAATTGAGGGCATAAATGTGTGATTGTTAACGCGACTGATTGTGGGTTCGATCCCTACTCGAGGAAAAGACATATTTAATATTTTTTCTTCGCTTAAGTGTCGAGGCAAAGCTCGGCGTTGAGTTCCGCTGTTCAATTCGTAATACCTCCAGAATTCGGCTGAAAAACGGGAACGGAGTGTCTTAACACTAGGTTCTCTCTGTCTACCCTAATTTGTGCGGGATACAGCGTGAAGCTGGGATACAGCACACATTAGGACACAACACACAATGATTAAATTTCCACCCAGATCTTTAGTATAAGTATAGATTACTAAATCTTTCTAAACGGCAATGACCTTCAAATAAATCGATAGTCCCTAATAAGGTGCTAAAACAAATATTAGTGGCAAGACAGTACAGCAAGACCGTGTGTAGTTTACTGATAACACAACATAGTTGGGTTCACCAAGTTCTAATGTAATTAACCATCAGCCGACGAAACTATTTGATCTTGTGCAGGTACGTGAATATCAGTCCTTACAAATGCTTCCAAGTGTCCAAATTGGCGTCCCTTTAAAATTGAATTTGTAATTAAATTCACTTCAAAGCGTATTTGGAATCCATTCAAAATATAATATTTGTTTACAAACAGTTATTCTGAAATAGATCAGAGGAAGGTGTTTTAGTTTTAAATTTTTAATTCTCATTTAAATGTTATAAGTTGAATTTTAGTATAGGAAAAAGATTTTTGAATAAATCATACATATACTAATTAAATTTTCAATTTCGGATGTTTTGTTTTTTTCCAGTCTCACGCTGTATCTCAAATGAAGCGGGTTTGGCAGAGAAAGCCTATTATGACACTTCGTCCCCCACTTTATACCGAATTTCCAAAGCACTACGTGTTAAGTGACGGAACTCAACGGGCATGCTTCGTCTCAACGCCAAAGGGAACAAATGAAAATATTATTTAATTTCTTCGAGTGGGAATCGAACTCGCAACCTGTCGTGTTTATAGACACATGTTTGCGCTCCTGTGTCACGACTGACCTCATTTATGTACGATTTTTATAATTTCCTAGAATTTCTGTACATATTTCTGGAAAAACTTATGTTATCATGTGCACTCGCCATGATAACATAATCAAGAGTGATATATTTTCTCTCATGGCAGAGGAGCTCGTCTGTTCCTAAGTAGCTTTATGTCAAGACGTTATTATTTAAGACTAAAGTGTTGTAATGCGAGTTAAGTTAATTATTTTATAAAATAAGGGACGTAAGGGGTTTTCTAAAAATATGTCATTCCCTCGACTGGGAATCGAACCATAGCGTTTACCGTTACCGTAACGTACGTACCGTAACTTTAACGTTTACAGTCACATGCTTGTGTTTAGTAAAAATGATTTGATGAAAATTCACTATTTATTATCGAAGTTAAGTGTGTTAGCTACAAAAACGAATTTGATATTGACTCCAAAGCTGGCTTCCCTCAGGACTACTAGATATTTAGATTTCGCCTAAATTTTAAAAATTAAATAAAATATTAATTTTTCAATTCTGTTCAATTGACTAAACAACTTCGGTATTTTATACAATTGGTGCTTAATGACATGAGTGGTGAATTGTAATTATCTTTAGCTATCATTTATTTGGTAAAACACGCACTTTTTTAAAAGCAAGTGATATATTTCAATTTATGTAGAAATACCATTCATATCAGGACCACTTTGATTACATAGCGCTGTATCCTGCACATAGCAGGATAGGCAGAGAAAACCTGGGAAACCTTTAGTGTTAATATACTCCGTTCTCAATATAGACATCTATTTCCTATTTTTCGCTGAATTATCGAGATATTGCATGTTGAGTAGCGGAATTCAACGCCGCACTTTGCCTCATTACCAGACCGAGAATATGAAAATGATAATCAATCCCACGACTTTCGGGTTTACAGTCAAAATCTTGTGTCTCATTTGAACACCACCTTATTGCGTCTCCTGAAGTTAAAAAAAGTCCAAATCGTCATTGTCTTAATGTGCTGATGTAAAAAAGTTGATTGGCTTAAAATTAATAATATACTCTTCTATGACACAATGGATTGAAAACCGGTTTTTATTTTGGTGATAACTAACACGAATATACTATAGAACCGAAACTTTGCCAAAAGAAAACTCCATAATCATTTAAAATTCTTCCAAATTAAAACCCATTGACCACAGAAGGTTCCATTATGAACAAATATTTCTGCTCTCATTTCAGGAAATGTTGAGGGCAGGTTAAATATCTGAGTAAGAGCATTTGGCGTTTAATGCTTTCATTGCGTTGGTGTCGAGGGAATCACATTTGCTTCTCTTCCTTTTATAGATGAAGTTGCAAATTAACTCAACAAATAACTGTATAAATCGATATTTATTTTTGTTAGGATTCTGTTCCTTAAAGGGAAAAATCCTTAAAGAATTACTTTGTTGTCAAATCGAACCGAAACCTATAACTTTCCGTGGACTACAAATAAAAAGAAAAACGCTAAAGTGAAAATTTATGGATATTTCATAGAAAATAATTGCAAGCTTATTGTAGTTCATTTCTAACAACCTGAATGCTTCAAATTTAAGTTTGTCAACTATTATGTACTTCCCGTTGACACAAAATCCTCTGCAAAACCAACTCGCATTTGACCAGCTTTTGTAAGTTCAGCAAGTTATTAGAAAGAATTCAGTGCTACTTCGTTGAAGAGTAGACCTCAACGTCGAGAGAGATAAATTCCAAATGTATTAAAGTGTTCAAAGGTCATATTAGGTTTGTGAAACGTAATATTTATTTATTCCCGTCTTTGCTTTCGACTACAGATTAAAATTTATGTACAGTTTTTGTATCAATGCATAACGTCAGACGCTTTAACACTAGATTCATATATAGTATATGAAGACGAGAGTTCGCCTCACAAGAAAAACGTCGTCGCTGGCACGTTTTACGACTGAACATTAAATACCAGGGAAACTTAATGAACTAATGTTAAATATTATCAACAAAATAGCACAAAAAAGGCTTTAAGGTCGTTGTGTTGCTAAAATGGATACTTTAATTGTTTTTAAAAATATATCTTTTTTTAATTTATATATATTGAGGCCAGCAGTGGTGTAGAAGAAATAAAAATATAAATGTTACTGTAGAAGAAATAAAAATATAAATGTAAAAGTAATAGGTTGTGGGTTTGATTATCATTTGAGGAAATTAAATATTTAATATTTTCATTTAGTCGCTTTGTTAACGAGGCAAAGCGAAGTATTGAGTTCAATGTCTCCAGAATTCGGCGAAAAAGTGGGAAACGGCTGTGTCTTAATAGGAACGCAATGAGTTAACAGGTTCCCAGGTAAAAAATATATAAATCATGTTTTTAATTAAAATTAAATTAAATTAAATCAGCTTCACGCTGTATTACACAGCAGAGTAGGCAGAGGGAACCTAGTGTTAAAACACTCCGTTCTCCACTTTACGCCAAGTTATGGAGGCATTGCGTGTTGTGTGGCGGAACTCAACGCCGCACTTTGCCTCGACACCAGAGCGAAGAAATGAAAATATAAATGTAAATAAATATTTCTTTTCCTCGAGTGGGGATCGAACCCACGACCAGTCGATTTTACAGTCACACTTTGTGCCCCTGCGCTACGACTAGCCTCTGTTTGCTGATATGTTTTTAATATATATAATTGGCAGTTCTCCAAAACGCACAAATTTCAATTTCCTTGTGATTAATCATTAATAGTAAATAATTTTAATAAGACGAATATCATATTAAATACTTATCTAAATAATAAACAAGGCGTCTAGACAAGTTTGATGATTTAGTATATACAAAAATATATTTTAAGAAAAAACCTTCAAAAAATTGAATATTTTACGTGGAGATTTGGTGTGTTCTTAGCTTATTTCTTTTCAAAAATATTCGTAATTAAACTATATTAATATTATTTGCTATTTTTAATGAAATAAATACATACTTAAAGGTTTTAATAATAAAACTTGCTTATAATTTAGGTGTAGCTACACAAAAATCGATCGCAAAAAAAGTTTATAAAAATGGGGTCATTGATCGAGCGAGTTTTTGTTTTAAATATTGCCACGAAAATACGTTATCTAACGTAGTGTTTATTTTGGCTTATAATAATGTTAGCATGTAGAGCTTTAATTTCCGACGGTGCAACTGCCGCCACGGATGCTTTAACATTTTTTTTAATACGTCTTAAACTGGATTCTCCTAATTTTAGCACATGAATCGTCATTGATATCTTTATTTACTCTTTATAGATTTAAAATGTGTCGGCAATCGTTAATATTTACTTATATTGACATTTTGAACAAATCTGTAACCAGCAAATTTCATGCACTTTAAATGAGTTTTTCATAAAATTCCAACGTGTTTTATGTAAAAACATCATTTGTTGCGACGTCATTGCTAGTAAAATAGTAAAAGATGGCAATGACGCTGCAAGAAAAGTAGCCGAAGACAATGATTATTAGCTTTTATAGTAGACGAATGGGTCTGATTTCAGGCTGTAGTCCTAAATCTTAGACATATTTCTAATAGTACTAGTACTCACTGATGTTTCGTGTGAAGAATTTTTAATGTTTAAACCAGGTATGACTAAAAATTTACGTAATACCTAAATTTTGTTTGTGAATTTTTCTCGGATTTTATTTTTCTGAATCTTCTTGCTATATCACTTCCATGGCATTTAGTTTCAGTGTAATGGAAACATTATAAATAATATTACTGTTTTTAGCATATAGAACAGTACAAAAATAAGCTACTTCAACTTAAATTTTATATTTAGAGTTAATAAAATATATCTAAAATTTAACGACTTCTATTAATATTCTTTAGTTGTTTTTATTATTTTTTTTCATTATTCTTTATTTTTTACATCTCACTTTAGTGGTCAGAGAGAAGTCTCTATTTACCTCTTTCGCCTCCTCCACTGTCATCAACCTATTCTTCCGGGGGGTCCTCATGCTGTTTACGTGACCTTCCTCTAGTATCCTTGATACTGTGTTTTCGAAAGTCAACCGAGGCCTCCCCCTACCTCTCTTACCACTCACTTTTCCATCATAAATCTTTTTTACCATTCCTTCATCACTGATTCGTTCGACGTGCCCAAACCAGCTGAGCATTAGTTTTATTTTTATATATTTTTTCTTTTCTCGCTGTATCCCGCTTATAGCAGGATGGGCGGAGGGAGCTTAGTGTCTAAGATACTCTGCTCCCCATTTTCCGCCGAATTCTTGGAGGCTTCAACTCACAACCTGTCGTGTTTACAGTCACAAGCCTGTGCCCCTGCGCCACGACTCATTATTAATTTTATGTATTAATGCATTATTTAAAAAAAAAACATTAGCATTCTGCAAAAAGCCACAAAAAATGTCCTTTCTTTGAGAGAACGCAAAGGCTTATAATAAAATTTTAATTTAATAGTACAATGGAGTTTAATTCTGTTAAGCTATAGAGTGATTGCGAAAATGACGTTATCGTAACTACCGTTATTGTGTTCACCTTAAACATTTAAAGAATATATATTTTTCAATTAATATTTTTATTTGGCTAATTATGTTATGTATAGATGTCTAAATATTTTAATAGATCTTTCCACCATGCACGAATAAAAAAAAATGATATAAATTCAAAAAATGTAAAGTTTGTATAAAACTAAAAAGAGAGAAAAAAAATAGTTAAGTACCTACCGCATTTAAAATTCGATTTCTAGGTGTATTTAAACATACCATTTAAACATATTTAACATTTAAACATAGTGCTGTTCAAGTTAACAAAAGCAACAAACACCTATCTATAGCCTTAAAAATCAATACACGAACTGTCATACAATGAATATACCTATAAATTTATCTATGCATATTAAGTTACTCCGTTAAAATTATTATATGTACAATTAATTATTTCCGGCATGTTAATAATATGAGAATGCCTTTGAGATAACAAAATTGTATACGCGTCTATGTAGACGTAGGTGTTCTTATTAAAGATAATTTTGAAGGTAAATTTTAGCGATAAATGTCGCTTCTTGCGAGTACTACTGTAAGAAATATTTATAATTTAACTGTGATTTGATATTGAATAGCTGCTTAGAAATGTAATACTTTTATACAAGCATATAGAATTTATTTCACATTTTTAAAGTATTATTCCACACCTAGGAAAAAACAATTTTTTTAGAAAACACATAAAAATTTGAACGTAGTGGGATTTGAACTCGCGATTTGAAGTCTTGGAAACCGTCCAAGCGCTTTGACCAATTAAGCCATACGTTTTCATCGGGCTACGTCGAAATTCTTATACGTTTGTTACAACATAATTGTGTTGCTAGCATCTTTGTAAGGAGATATTTACAACTACCCAAAGATAATAATTGCTTAGAATTATCGTTTGGCGAGAGTTTTGCTATTAATTAAACTTTTTTTTTTACATTTTACAACTTATTTGTGTTATAGATATCTGTTAGCCATTTTATCAACTATATACCATCCACATACTTATCAAATCAATAAAATCGAGATAATATACTGTTATAAACACACATTAAATAACCAATACACAACACAGCTTATATTTGCATTAAATTAAACGCGAACTTGGGAATATTGAATATATTATAGCATTGAATGTTAGTCGAGTGTCTGAGCTCAGGGATTACAAGCGCGAATGGAGGACTAACCCACTTGAGTGTGGTTTCAAATGTTGCAGGAAAAGTAAATATTGTATACTGTGGAAATGTTTCAGAAGTTTCGAGTTGTCGTACTTGTTTGTGTATTTGAATGTCTTCAAGACTACTTCAGGCCAAAAAGAAATATATTTTTTTCATAATGTTTGAAATTATATTTTATACTAGCGGCCCGCCCACGGCTTCGCCCGCTTAAAATACATGATTATTGATTTAATAAGCAGAATTGATTGACAACTCTAATGATTTCTAATATGATTTTTTTATTTCTTTAATCTGTAATATTCTAATATGTTTTTTTTACAACATTATCGTAACTTCTAAAAGAATTTTTGATTATTTCGAACTAAAAAATATGACCAATGTTGATATTTGATATTCATAAAATATACATAAAGCTAATTATTTATTATATGTATATTTTTTTGTAACATTACATTATTTTTACCTTTGTTATGTTTTTTAAAGCTCTGTTAAATGTGCTGATGTCACTTAACAATTTAATGTACTGCTTCAGAAACAGTGTTAAATATAAAATTATTGATTTGGGTAATAATTTATAATATTCTTTGTAAAATAACTGTAATGTTTGCATATTAACTCCTGTACAGTTTTTAAATTAGTTACACATATTATTAGCTAAATGTACAATTGGTAAATATTACAGAGTACACGTAGAAAATATGTTTTTAGGCATTTTTATATATATTTATTTCAAACGAATGAACGAACCAAAAAATCTATCTATTTTTTTCTATATCTCTTTGAAGATCAAATCGTTCTTTATCTCTGTGTTCAATTAATTACGATTTCAACTTAACTGTTATGATTTATGAAGGTAATCTCCAATAACAATTCAATTTTGTTTACTTTATTGTTTAAAATATTGTATAATAGTGCTTCAAAAATATATATTTTTATCAACAGTCATATAATCAAGACGTTTCGAATGTCATTCTTTTAGCCAGGAATCTTACCAGCGTGATTGCTATATTGCTATTGCGAACGTTAGTTCGCAGGCAAACTAATGCCTTGAGTTCATTCAAATGACGATAACTTTTTTTTTAATGAGCCGATTTTGATGAACTAAACTTTAGTACCTAAGTTGAGTTAAAACAAAGCAATTGGTGAAATTTCCAAGTAAATCGGTTCAGTACTTTCAGAGAAAAATGCGGACAAAAATATGTCGACAGACAGACAGACATACAAGAAATTTAAAAAAAATCTTTTTGCTTTCTATTATTCTTTTTAAGTGTCCCTCTATCCATTTCAGTCAAAATTACTAAATGTACAGACAAAAGACAAAAATATTTTTACTGTCTTATTATATATAGAGATTATTATGATAGAGGCCGTCGTGGCATAGTGGCACAAGCATGTGCTGCAATTGCTTTGTTTTAAATCAGCATAACATTTAAAGTTTGTTCCAAAATCGGTTCATTAAAAAAAGTTATCGTCATTTGAATGAACTCAAGGCATTAGTTTGCCTGCGAATATTATATAGCAATCGCGGTGGTGAGATTCCTGGCTAAAGAATGACATTCGAAACGTCTTGGTTATATGACTGTTGATGAAAATATATATTTTTAAAACACTGTTGTTTTCTGACGTCATAAAGTTTTATATTATATCTAAGGAACGCTGGCTGCACGCGCAAAAATGTTTGGCTCACTGTCACGTTCCTCCTGAGTCGAACGTGCAAGCGAGAGCACCGAATAAATGAGAAAGAGGCACGATTAGCTTAGTCATTCGGCTTGTGGCGGAAAGAGAGCGACGTAGCCTCTTGGGGTAGCTCTACTACTGAATCTCTCATCTAGTCACAAAATTCTTAGACAGTATTTCTGGATGTTTTGTTCAAACAGGAAATAAATTCACGCCTTTCAATAGAATTTGAGAAATAATAACACACATATATTTTAAAGTAATTCCATAACTCTCATTATAATGGACCCATGTTTTACAACACGCGTGCGTTTGCCAAGATTTATAAGGGTCTAATAGTATAATTAAATGTGTACATTTAATCAAATTATTCTCCTGTAAGTACCTCATACTGTGAAACGTAATCTTACTGTATTATCATAGAATTTAAATATACGTATAATAAAATGTGTTTTTATTGTCCAACAATGCCAGTTCATCTTTTTTTGGTATAAGCAACCGTGCAATCGATGTCCTGCCTCATAAAGTTCTCCACCCCCTTAACGTTCAATGTTTGTTAATGTTTGTGTTTAGTCCTCTATGTAAAATTTTATGTAAATATATATATAACACAATTAAATTGTAATCTAACACCGTATGTGTTTCCTTATTACTAACCCTCTGTGTTATGTACATAATGTATATATATATATATATATATATATATATATATATATATATATATATATATATTCATGTTAGAGAGAGGAACATACCTACCTTCGATTGGGAACCTACAACAGTTGCGCTCACACTCAGACGCTGTCCGAACCACAGTAGCCTTGATCTTATTTCAATAACTAGCGGCCTGCTCGCGGCTTTGCCCGCTTGAATTACATGATTATTCATTTAAGAAATATAGATATTACAAACAGCCTTAATTATTAATTAATTGATTTGGATAAGTACTCACGATATTCTTTGTAAAATAACTTATATTAGCTCCTGTATAGTCTTTAAATTGGTAACATATATTATTAGTTAAATATATAATTGGTATACAGAATATACATAGAAAGCACGTTTTTAGGCATTTTTATATAATCTATAAAATAATCAACATTTTCGGTAAGTTCAAGTCGTACTCATGCCTCGAGAGTTTCGTACCAGTTTCATGAATATATACACCAAAAGCAACAAAAGAATAACTAATTAAGTTGTCATTTTGTATTAAATTAAGTACAGATTAAAATTTGTACCTAATGGTTTTTTTCTATGACACAAATACAATAAATATTCAATTTTTGAAAAATAATTTTGGAATTTTCCTTTATACGTGCCGTAAATTTTAACTTCTTAACAAATTTCGTAATTGTATATCAACGGGAATTGTCCTATAGTTATGATAGAAAATGCGACAAAAAACGAAGCATAAACCCTCATATTTCATCGTCATTTGATTGCGATGATTTAGAAGATAGATTTTTTGTGCTCTAAGGGAATATAGACTTGAACATTGAGGTATCTAACCATTAACCGATCTTGTACAAAATAGTCTTGACAGACGGACAGACGGACAAACAACAAAGTTATCTTATAAGAATTTTGAGGTATGTACCCTAAAATACCCTTGGCACATACATACATGCAACATACAGGTGCAATAGTGCAATGTCGGTACGTGTCGCTTGTAAGTTATGAAATAATACAGCGAGATATTTTTATAAACTGTGTCAGAGCATTTTTTTCTTGAGACACAATTTTTTAGAGGTTGCTCCGAAAAGTTAAATATTTTATACGTTTCTTAAAAAAATATTAATAACATAAACGAACGAACGGACTGAAGAACCTATTCAAAGTATTTCTTAGAATATTTAGTCATTCTTTATCACTGTTATTTAACATAATTACGAATTAAGCTAGACTGTTACGAAGGTAATCTTCACCAACAATTCAATTTAGTTTACTTTGTAGTTAGTACTATGAACAATTGTACTTTAAAAATACGTAAATTTATCAACAGTCAAATAAATAAGACGTTTCTAAAGTCGTTCTTTTGGACTTACAATTGAACTGTAACCATTCGAACATTGTTAGAAAAATACTACTATGTTTATGTTAAATTTATTATAAGTAGGGGAGAGGGGGGCACATTCGAACGATTTTTAAATTTGTGACATATCTAAAAATTCTACAGTTTTTAACTTCTTTACTATTTCACAATGCTTAGTCCAACTATTGTGCCAGACAATCGTAGCATCATATGTAGAAAAATATATAAAGTAAAGATGCAATATCAACTTTAGTAGCAGTAGTCAAATGTTCAAAGCTGCGCCCCTTGCGGGGTAGCTTTGAACATATATGGGGCAGTTTTGAACTATCATCGAATTCAATGAAATTAAAAGGCTTATCAAACTTTTAAGTAATTTTATTAATAAACTTAACATTAGAAACAATGGAGATCAAATATCAGTACCATGTTAACTTAAAAAAATAATATACCTAGTTTAATATTGCGATTGTACTAGTACTAGTGTTAAATAACTTTAATATTATTAATAGACTTTAAAAAACGAACAAACAAAAAAGTAGCTTTGGCTTCCTAGAAGTAATGAACATTATGGGATCAATCATAGAATAAATCTAATATTATGAAAATAAAACAAAATATTTTTTAAATAAACAGCTTACTACCCTAATTTGAACTTAAAAAAAATAAATTTAAAGGAAAACATGGATGTAGTATGTGACGTAACCAACAATTGAAACTGGGGGAAGTAGTCTACGTACGAAATAAAAATCAGCTTCACGTTTTATACCGCACACAGCACGGTATGCAGAGAGAACCTAGTGTTAAGACACTCCGTTCCCCACTTTCTGCCAAATTCTGGAGGCATTGCGTGTTGAGTGGCAGAACTCAACTAAATAAATATAAATATATAATAAATTTAAGTAAATATTTCATCTCCTCGAGTGGAGATCGAACCCACAACCAGTCGGTTGTACAGTCACACTTAGTGCCGCTGCGCCGTGACTGGCCTCAAGTCTAGTCTACGTAAGACTTTTGAAAAACTAACGTAACACTGGTCCTCTTTCTCAAGAAAGAAAAAAAAATACAAGCTACTTTTTTATTATTCACAGATGATGAGACATTCGCTAAAACGAAGTCTCCAATATTTATTAAGTTGTAGTCTAATTCCATTTCGTAGTCTTCATACGCACAGATTTCAGTATCTTCATTCTCTTCACAGTAAATTGTCACTTCTTCTTTTGATTCCAAATGCATTTTTGAGTCAGTTTCTTGTGAAGAAAAGTTAATTATAGTTTTGTTTTTCTTTCGCGGTATTTTTTTACATATAATAATATTCAAAACTGCCCCCTTTATTTTGTTCAAAGCTGCCTCAGTGGTAATTAAAAAATTACAAACGTTTTTTTTTTCAAGTAAATGTTTAAAAATTGTAGTGATTTCTAGTTTATTGCATGATATATGAAACATTCTAACTAAAAGAGGAAAAAATAAAACCTTGAATTGGATCCCTGCGATCCTTACGCGTTTATTTAAAAATGCATAAAATTTTATTCAAAATCAAACACTACTCGTAACTCAACAACTGGTTCTCATATATCAGCGGTGACAAGTGACACGTGTGCAGATTAGTGCTGTCACTACTCAAAAAAAATCTACCAAAATTTCTTTTTAAAATAGCTCTGTTAACACATATTTTCAAAGGTGCCCCTGTTCAAAGCTACCCCCCTCTCCCCTATAGATTACACTTACATGACGTAATTAACGTTAAGCAGATAATAACTCAACAATATAATAACATTCATTATGATATGTAGTCAATAGATATCATTGCGTATGTTTCTTTTTTTTTTTCAAATATAAATATCTTTAAAACTTTAAGTACATTATTTTTTGATAGAGTGTAGCGGTAACCTTTCCAAACTATACTTTTTTTATGTTTTTTATATTTATAATATATTTTACAGCGCCATCTATTTAAATCCATCGCAATTACTGATAGCGTTAAGTGTATAAAAGACAGTATCAAGATTCGTTAGTACCTACTATTTAAGTCAATAGATAGCGTTACTTGTGTCGATTTTTTAATATCTCAAATATTAACTTCTTGAAAACTTAAATACTTATATCTTTTGATAGAGTAAAGCGATTGCAATGAAATAAACACTAAAACCTACCTTGATTAATTTGTAATTTTTATGTATAAAAGTTGCTTAAATTTATTGTGTACTTTTTACGTGATACGTGTTCACGTAAACAGACAAACAGACAAACAGACAAAAATTCCAAAAATATTGGAAATGGATTATGTTAATTATCCTTTAACACCCTGGCATTTTTTTTTAAATGTTTTCAATGTACAGAAACGACTTTTCTACAGATTTATTATAAGTATAGATTAGGGCAGTAAAGGAGAAATCTTCAAATTCCCATTAAGCATTAAACATATTCCTTAATGACAACGGTATACTTATACATAAGCAAGTATACAGCATATAAATGTATATTTTCTTTATTTCATAGCGGAAACAAATACTTTTTTTCTTACAAAAAACATGTCATTTTATTTGGTAAACTGTGATCGACAATGCCACAGGCGAATATTGTTGTATTGTTATTTATGAAAGACCTTTTGTGTTTTAAAAAATAGTGCGAATATGATGCGAATACTCAAATAAAAGAATTGTTACCATTATTTTTATATAAAATTCAATTTAAGGATTGATCTTATACATATCAGGGTAGCTAGGGGGAACCTAGTGTTAAGACACTTTGTTCTCCACACACTATTCGCATTTCAAGACATTACATGTGTATTCAGTGGTGGCTCAACATTTAATATATTTTCTCCTCCTCTTTATCATTTAGGTCAGACAAGGGTGGGAACTGTAACGCGATGGTTATAATTTAGATGGTTGTAGTTTCCCAATCGAGGTAATGAATTAATATTTATGAATATTTTTATTTCTTCGCTCTGGCACCAAGAGTCCGTCGTTGACTTCCGCCACTCAACACGCAATGCCATAGAGACCAGTCGTGGCACAGACGCAGAAAAAATAAGTTTATTTGAGTTTTTTTTATTTTCTTAAGTTATCTCTTGTAATTAAAAAAAATATATATTAAAATATGTAAAAAACGGTTGATTTTTGCCATTTAAGTGATTCCATTCAGTTGTAAATAAAAACCTTTACAGATTCCCTAATTAATTACGCTCCTAATTAAAAGTCAGCTATTGGTACTTTAACTTCATTTGTCGACTCAATAGTACTTGCAAGAGTCTATTTGAAAAAATATTTTAATTTGAATTTGATTTTGTATAGATACATTGTAATTAATATATATGTATATAGTATACAAGCCGCGAGCGGAACACTAGTGTATTTATTATAAAGAATAATTTAAAAAGATAAGTGCGGCGTTGAGTTTCGCCATTCAATATGTAATGTCTCCAGAATTCAGCGGAAATTGGAGAACGAAAGTGGCTTAAACGGAACGGAGTGTTTGATTGGATTGGATACAGCGTGAAGCTAATAAAAAATAAAAAAAAGTGACAAGATTTTTTGCCTTTGTACCTATATATTTGTATTCCAAGATTAAACTTTTGCGTTATATACCTAAATTATATTTAGTGTGACTTTGATGTAGTTACGTTATTTTAAGATTTTCTTATTGAAATTATTCTATTTTACTTTTTCTCATTACATTTCCATATTGGTTTTGCCCCATGTTTGACTTCTATAAATCACTTTCTTATAA
The DNA here is from genome assembly GCA_021202915.1 of Heliconius himera. NCBI lineage: Eukaryota > Metazoa > Arthropoda > Insecta > Lepidoptera > Nymphalidae > Heliconius > Heliconius himera. The sequence goes on along the minus strand of JAJHJA010001146.1, from coordinate 143,773 downwards.
TTTAACATTTATTTTCAGATTTTTTTTAGCTTCATGTTGTATCCCTTATATAATGGAGTAGATAGAGGGAACCTAGTGTTAAGACATTTCGTTCCCCACGTTTTATTTTTGAGATATCATGTATTGAGTGGCGAAATCAATACGGCATTTTGTCTTGTTGCCATGGCAAGGAAATGAAACGACGACGGCCTTGTTAATATTAATTAAAAATAATATTGTTAATAAAAAAAAAGAATAATATTCCAGTATAAATAGTAATGGATAAATAAACGTAAGGTTTGATTATATCACTTGAATTTACAACGAATTTTATGGGTGACATATTAATTTAAATTAATTGAGATGGCCGCTTTACGACGGCAGTATTGGCTTGTACGTTGACGATTGGTATTTGTCTCTTTTATATACGAGAGGTCTCGTATTAAAATAGAGCTACCTATTGCGTATTTTAGTATAGATCTATACGTAATTAAACATGGTAGTTATGGGTTCGAATCCCTTGAGAATATTTATCTTATAATCTGGCATAGACATTTCCGCAGTAAACCTAATTTAGTTCTTGGGCCGTTTTCGACGAAACAGCATTTATATGAATGTGTGTACAGCACACTAAATGCAGTGTTATAGAAATATTTTGATGTTTAGAAAACGTATAAATTTTTTAACGTAGCGGGATTCGAACCCGTGCCTCCTGGAAACCGACCAGGTCGGTTTTATTTATTTTTCTTTCTTAAATGTGGAATAACACTTTAAAAATGTTAAAAATATTTTGATATGTTGGTCTATTACTCTGGTTGGTTGGACTTATTACAAATGGCGACTTAAGTGAGAAATATCTTTTTAATATTCCCTGAAGTAGAAGACGTTATTTTCGATTTAGTTACGTTCAAATAATATATAATCTTTGATATAGTGGGTAACAGAAATGTCTTAAATGCAGCGGAGTGACTCAACACTAAGTTCCCAGGCTACCTTTGCATACCCTATGAGCGCGATACAGCGTAAAGCTAAAAATAATAAAAAATAAGCATTCATATAGGATTCATAAGTTGAATATATTGGTTAAATTAATATTATTATTTTTAGTATAGTACAAATTACTATTTTTAACATTTTTAAAGTGTTATTCCACATTTAGGAAAAAAAATACTTATTTAGAAAATGTATAAAAAAAATAATACGTTTTCTAAATAAGTACTAAGTACTATTTCACATGTTGCGGAGTAAGTATACTTATATTATTATAAGTGTGATTTTTAAGAACGTAAAATAATTATTAATGAGTAAAGATTGTTAGAGATTTAAAATTTAATCAAATAATATGGACGTTATGAAAACGAAAAGAAAAGAAAACGGTAAAAAATATATAACTCAATTGTTTTCTAAATCAAAGGCAATCCAGCTTTTATTTTTTCAGATACGATATAGTAGCTTTGGATCATTTTTCAAATCGACAATATTATTTTAGTTCTAATATTATGGCCCTTCACAGATTTTAGGTGTATGTTTTCAACTTAAAATTGTTACACACCAAATTTGTATTTTTATTATTTTACGCTACGTCACGTAGAGGGAACCTGGAAACCTACTGTTACTCTACTCCGTTTTCATTAAGATACTTCCATTCTCCACTTTACGCAAATTCTAAATTAATTGTGTTAAATGGCGGGTAAAACTCCGAGCTTGGCCTTGTCACCAGAGCGAAAGAAAAATGTTAAATATTACATTTCTCCGCATGGAGAAAGCCACAACCGCACTATGGATAATGGTAGAACAACGGCAGATCAAAATTCATTTTTACTAAAGTCGTCCTTGACGCACTTTTTATTTTTTTTTAAATAGTATAATAGTGGACCTTTAATGTAATGAATTATTTTTTCGTGAATTACATTTGGAATATATTTTTTTTAATTGTGAGAAAATGTAATACGTAAGAATGTCTATTTCAGGTTGTTCGCATCGATACTTTAAACTTAATTTACTTAAAAAAAATGTGCAAATAGGTATAAAGTGTTATATATTTTTAAAAAGCCTATACTATGTAGATTTTGAAACAATTATTATATTGTGGATTTTGTGACTATATTCTTATAAAAAATATTAACAATAAGTGAAGAGAAAAAAAGTACGTACTTAAAGTTCATCGAGACTTTTGACAGTTACCGACGTCTACCGACGCGTTATATTTGATGTTGTTTTATAGTCCAGATATTCATAAATAACATTTATAAAAATCAGCTGCGGAAACGTGCGGTTTTAGAAGTTATCACGAAAACTACGATACAAGTCAGGGAACAAGAAAACTCTATCTATTGAAATTTCTAATGTTGTACTATTTAATTAATTAGATTACGGTAAATTTCAATTAAATTATTGTTATTTATTAATAAAAGAACGTTTTATCTTCATTTTGCACACATTTTGCGGTATAACTAATTAATAAAATGCACACTACCCTCATTTATGAAATTATATAAATAGAGTAAATTAATTTAATAAAACTCTTACAAATATCAAAAATTTCGCCTACATCATGCCAGAAAGTGCTCTCGATCAGCTACAAATGAGAATGTATTTCATACTGTTCTCTACACATCAGATCCGTACATTTCCAGTCATAGAAAAACATACGAGTATAGCAAAAGTGTGAAGGCACTTGATGAAGATACTCTAGATCTTTTAAAATTGAATGAATTTATTATGGATCCCGAAGTTCACCAAGTATAATTAAATATAATATACTCATCATATAATATACATTCATTTCTAATATTATTCTACTTGGAAATCAGTTTTTGTAAATTTTATATTTGATTAAATAAGTATATGTGTACGCGTAATTTCTTACTTAAATAGATAACGGCTTAAGAAACATTGTTTTTTAATAAACTAATTTAATAATTCATTTTTATTACTACTATAAGTAGTGTGGACTAAGAAAATGATTATGTTATTCTTTTCATTATTTTTTTAATATATATATACTCCAATAAAAGTATAATATCTGAACGTTACCTAAAGCGCAATTTTATACTTTATGCTTGTGCAAAAATTCAATTGTTTATCTTAACAAATAAAAAAGTTATCGATTTTTGATCTGATACAGACCTCAATTGCCCATAGTGAACCGTCGCGTTTAATTCGCACGCCTGTGTAGCACAGGCGTGCGAATTAAACGCGACGCCACAACGTCAGCAATTGTTTTTAACAAAATCAAAGCACGTTTATTTTTTACTTTTTAGTTCGTTGTTTAAAGTCAAATATTCGGGCTAATTGGGAACCTCTCCCTTTTTTGAAGTCGGTTGAAAATCAGAACCCTTTTTTTTTAAGGTTGGTTGACAAGAAAGCAATGATGAAGAATCTTCCCTCTGACACCCATTTTAACAATATTTTTCCTTGTAACTATTACAGATATTTATATTTTTTGCCAAAAAAAAAAAATAAACTTGTGCAAATTTAAACCGCATCTCATAATCAGAACCTAACCAAACTTTCACCAAACTATCCTTGAAGTGTATCCTTTAAAATAAAAAAGAATCAATGGAATCGGTTGGCGTGATATTGAGTTATTCGTCCATTTGTCCTATTGCAAATTTAAGACTTATGTGATTTTCTCATAGATACCATTGTCAAAAATGGACCCAAAAAATGGGACCACACGGGAAGCACTAGCTTTCAAATACAAAAAAAATCAAAATCACCAAGTCAAAAGTTGTGAGGTAACAAACATTAAAAAAACAGTCGAATTGATAACCTCCTTTTCTTGTAGAAGTCGGTTAAAAATAGAATTCTACTATTATATATTCAACACATAATGTTTCAAGAATTGGGTGAAAATTGAGAAATGGAGCGTCGTAGCACTAGGTTCCTTTTGCCAGCCTATTGTGTCTGAAAAAGTGTGTTTTTTTATTATTTTGTAAATAACAGTGAGCAGAAATTTAATCGAATACCGTTTTTGATAGGTTAAAGATCCGTAGCATCTATTCGGATTTCAGATCTATGAATTATTCTAGTCGTATTACCTACGTGAATATTTTTATGATATTCTAGACTTCGAAGAGAGCTAGGTTTTACGTTAATGCCCTAAGGATTTTATGGAGTGTGATAGAAACAACGGGATCTTTTATTTAATATTTACACTAGTATAGTGTATGGCGATCTTAGTGTATTTATAATTTGAAATAAACATTTATTTAGTTAGTTTTAGTGAAAAATACAAGTACAAGTAACTCCACCCACAAAACAAGTATATCCACCCACAAATCCTTTGGAAGTCGGTTTTTAGGAGGCGCGGGTTCGAGTCCCGCTACGTTCAAATTTTTATACGTTTTCTAGTATTTTTCTTTCCTAAGTGTGGAATAACAATTTAAAAATGTTAAAAATATTTAATAATTAGCATTCTCTCTTGCCAGATGATAATTCTTAGTAATTATGTTTGGTAGCGTGATTTTGTAAAAATCTCCCTACAGAGATGCTAACAACATAAATAAGTTGTAACTTATTTATGTTGTTAGCATCTATGTCTTAGTGGTCAGAGCGCCTGGTCGGTTTCCAGGAGGCACTGGTCGGAGTCCCGCTACGTTTAAATTTTATACGTTTACTAAATAACTATAAGTATAAATACATAAGTTTCCCTCTAACGTAATAGTTTAAAATATGAGAAAATAAATGCAAATGCTCTCTTTAAGAATAATCGAGATGAAGTGTCGTCATCGTTTTTTACTTAATTTATTCCTTCCGGGCACTTTCATAACTCTGAAAGTGACTGTCAAAGAAATTATCATGGTTATAAAAATAGTATATAAAAATGATATAACTACGTTATTAAGTATATTATTCAACTATGTGAACGGTTGTAAATTGTTTTGGGGTCAACCCTTATTTAAGGCTATGAGTTAATTTCGTTTTTTCACAAAAACAAAACATAGCGTTAAATGTTTAGACATTAGTTCTGGCGGAGTCTTAACACTAGGTTTGCGTCTATCCTTCGATGCGAGATTTTTTTTTAGCTACACGTTGTATCATGCACATAGTAGGGTAGGTAAAAGGAACATAGTATTAAAACACTCTGTTGCCCTAATAGAAACAGAGTGTCTTAACACTTCCGTATGAATTATGCGAGAATTCATTAGTCCATAAAATATTGTACCATAAACTATAATAGAAATGTGAGTCATACATACATATACTATTTAACTTACTAATATAGATACGTATCAAAGGAACGTTCAACGCAGATATTGGCTATTTATACGGATACAATCTTGATAGGCTATATGACAGTTAAACATGCAAAGGTTTTGTATTAAAAAGCAAACAAAAATGTAAAAACCACTTTTACTATCGAATTATAACATTTTTTTTCTTATAAGATTGTGCTTATGATCTATTTTTTTTTATTGTAATTAATCTAATTGTAATTAATATATTTACAAAAGAAAACAATGATAAATTAAAATTTTGTTGTTTTATATTTCTATTTATGTTAGACACCGTTGTGGTGCCGTGGTATATATATTTTCCTTTTCTCGCTCTCGTAACAAGATAAAGCGCGGCATTGACTTCCGGAATTAAATTTACAAAGTCTCAGAAAATAGAGAAATCAACTACTGGAGGGATTAATAGTTCTACTCACACTCACATATCGCTAAAAAATATTTTGTTAAAATTGAATTCCGCCATCCGCCACTTAACACATAATGTCTCCAGAATTCGGTAGAAAGTTGGTAAGTAGTCGTAATTTAAACTGAGTTTCTTACCACTAGGTTCCCTCTGCCTATTATACCCCGCGAAGCTAAAAAGAGAAATACGTTTTGTCTATTTATCTTTATGAAGAGTTGGTATTTATATTTAATTTTCTAAATTAAAATATCCAAGAAACCGACCACAACAATCATACACAATTCCACACTAGTAACTGTATATTTTAATGTAACGTATATTTTCATCGCACGAGGCACAAAATATCGCGTGTTTCAAAGTCAGATTTCGCGTGCAAAATGATATATCTCGTGTCTCTATATCTGAACAATGTGTTTGACGGAAGTGAGCAACATTAATCTAAGGAATCCCTTTTTTGGTTGTTTCGTAATAAATATAATATGCACACAATAATATATTGTCAGTATAAAGCTAGTCAAGTTCGAACCGCCGTGGTAGGCTTTTTAAAAAGATACAATTTAATTTAAAAAAAATATATTTAAAGACAACTTGTCGCTAAGACTACATGTTACAGACTCTGTTTCTTAATACTAACTTACTTATTATATTACATTTCAACATCCGCTAGATGATGCAATTGTTTATGGTAATTGATACAGTTGCTTATGTTAAACGATACATAATTATACTTGATAACAAAAAGCTTATGTTAAACGATACATGTTTATACTTGATAACAAAGAGCTTATGTTAAGGGTTCTGCGAATATACCAGAGCGGCCAACGGAATGTACTTGCTCAGCACTTTGGGATGACGTAACTCCTCCCTCCTTAAGATCGAAGTTTTCCGGTAAAGTAGGAGAACTTCGGATACATAATTTTAATATGAATTTATGATTTTTGAAAATTAAAATACATATAATTATAATAACTATAGTATACAGTCCAATTGTCCAGACACTAATATTTTTCACTATTTTCTGATTTTCACTATTTTCACTTATTTCACTTTTTTCACTTTTCCTTAAACTGTACGTTAAAAATTTCAAATCTGTAAGATCTATGCCTTTTATATTCATCGGTTTCAGAATAGGGTTTTCAGGAACATTTATTGAGGGTAAATTAATAACAGGTAACATTGAGTGTGTATCATTTTCTAAGAATGTTTCATGTTTTTTCAGAGTTATATTCCCAATTTTCACTTCGCAAGGGTCGTCTAAGGTAAGTATATAGGTTCCTTTAATCTTTTGTCGGTTTACTTCATTGAAACATGTTTTTGTGAGCAATTCCTCTTTTCTGATAAACAAGGTCCAGGTGTTAGTTTGCAGAGGTTGTAGCAGGATGTCTTCTGTAATTACAGGAACAGGAACACACGACGTAGCGTTTTCATTATACGTCATAAGTTCTGTTACACAAGGGTCGTTAATAAATTGAAGAACTTCTCTCTCGTAGCACAGGAAACTCGCCTTATCTATTTCTTTGCAGGGATGATCCAATAACCTAGTTTTCAACCCTTTAGCTATAAGGTAAGGATATTTAGGAACAATGATGATGGTGGAACCATGGGATAGAACAGGTAAAGGAATCAATTTATAATAGATATATGTGTCATCTTTAATTATAGGTATTTCCAAAAGGTAAGTTATGTAATTTCCTTTAATATATGCTTTTATAGCAATTGTCTGTTCTAACTTTACTAGATTATCTAATGTAGGCTTATACGCTAATTTCTCTATTTTACTTATATTTAACAATGTATTTAAAAGAATGTTAGAATTTATAATTGACTGATGTAATATTCCTAATCTACTTAATGCAAAACTAGTTTCTATTTCATTTAATTTTACATATATGGTCTGGTAATTATGAATTAATAAATTGTAAGTATTAATGATTTGAGTTTCAATATGATTAAGGGCATCTTTTCTAATAATTTCTGATAAATTATGCCTTAATTCCTGTATTCCTAAATTAATTTCATTTATATTGTCATTTAATTGAAATGTAGAGTTCGGTATGGAGAGCATCATTTCAGTAATAAGGGTCATTTTATTTTTCTGTTTATTTTGTTCCGTTCTAATATTACTTATTAATGTTTCATATCTAATAGCATCATCATTATCTAGATTTCCAGTAATTATTTTAATTATTGAACCTAAGGGGTTAATTAATCCTCACTTAATTCTAGTGCTTGGAGAAATCTGTTCTAATTTAATTAAAGTTATATTCCTTAAATAATTTGCTTGAATCCTAACATCTATAAAATATTCTATAAAATCATCATCAAAATTATCAACTAACTTATCTAACTGAGTACATTTGTAATAATTATCTTTTAAATCCTCTAATATAGGTTTTAAATCTAATGTTTTCGCGATTATCCAATTATCACTACTCACAATGGCTTGGCCAATTCTATATGGTAATATTCCAGGGTTGTCATTTAACTCCTGAAGTTGAAGGGCCTGGGACCGCATCGTCAGGACCAGGGTCAAAATCTGCAGGTGATATCTGTGGAGGTCGTTTAATATTTCTTATTGGAATTTTCGTATCACGATTATTAGGCATTATAACAGGGACGGTATTTTTGGATATTTCTTTAATTACTTGTGCTTTTACGTAACGCGGCTTATCTTTGCTTTGTCTTTTATTGGTATTTTTAGCAAAGATTGTATCGCCTGGCTTAATTTTAAATTCTGTCTCACCACCTTTCTTTTCTATATACTGTTTTTTTATTTTAATGGCTTTATCGGTTATGTGCTTGTATAAAAATTTAGTTCTCTTTAAATGCTCTTTTATTATTTGCTGCATGTATTCTTTTTCAAAATTTACGTCAAAAGTGTTTCTCGCTTCGGTATGTCCGAATAAAACTTCAAATGGGGTAAATCCAGTGGTTGAGTGAATCGAATGGTTGTATGCCATTACTGCATAAGTCATTATAGAGGCGGCATCAGTGTATTTTTGTTCGTACTTGGCTATTCTATAGATTTCTAAGATTGTTGAATGGAATCTCTCTATGAATCCCATAGAATTAGGATTATTAGCGGTGCTTATATGTATCTCAATTTTATACATAGATAAAAATTCTTTTAATAAGGTGTTATTGAATTCGGTACCTGGGTCGGAGCTAATTTTAAGAGGTACACCATAAAATGAAAAATATTTAATCAAAGCTCTAACTACTTCCGGTGTGGTTCTATTTGGAATTTCGAATGCTTGTCCTAACTTACTGAATGCATCGATTATGGTTAAATAATAATTTCCTTCGATAGAAAATATGTCAATGAAAATTTCCTCTAAGGGCTTATTTTGAGTAGGGGTTAATTGTAATTTTGGTTTGAGGGGGTTTCTATCATATTTCATTTTTTTACATATTTCGCAAGCGTTTATCGTACTGGATATGGTTTGCTCCATATTATGCCAAAAATAACTTCGTTTTATATGACATAATGTTTCACGGATTCCTCTATGGCAGGTTTTTCCTTCATGATATTTTTTTACTATTTCTCTTTGATCATTTTCATCGTCAATAAAAATAACTCGTTTAGTGCATTCTCTAAATTGAACATTTTCTTTCTTAAATAATGAAATCACTATTTCAGTAAATTGTCTCCGGTGTGTTTTATCTTCGAAGTAAATAAAATATTTGGTTTTGTTTCTAATATATTCTTTTAAAAATTGTCTTACTAAATCGGGTCTATCAGTGGGTAAATGGACTTCTAAAATACGTTGTTTGGGTCTAGATAAGTTCTTTACGCTAATTTTATTTATAAGCCACGTATAAACTAAAATTTGGTTGGGTTTAGTATCGATAGCCTCCTGTAATATGGGGATACCTTCCGATTCGGTATCGCGGGCGGAATGTATGGTTTCTATTTCCGATGCTGTCACAGTGGAACTGGACGGGCATGGTATAGAGTAAGGTGAACCATGTCGCGATTTAACTGACAGGGTCTCCTCTGAGTCTGTGTCACATAAATTAATAATTTCTTCTTTTTCTGACTCTATAATGTTGGGCGATGGAGAGCTAGGAAATACTATCTTTTTTAATTTAGCCAATTTCTTTAATTCCTCTGTTATTTTTCTTATTTCTTCATTTTGATCCTCTTCTTTATCTATATTTACTTGGGTGGACATATTCTCTTTATCTTCTAAGGCGTTAATGCGAATTCTAGACAGGGCATCTACGTTGCAATTACTTTTGCCACTTCTATGTATTATTTCAAAGTTGTATTCCGATAAACGTAACCGCCAGCGGGTTAACCTACTATTGGTATCTTTTAATGAGTTTAACCACGCTAAGGGTTTATGATCAGTGATTATTTTGAATTTGTTACCGTATAAGTAAGGGCGGAAATATTTAACGGCCCATACTATTGCCAAAAGTTCTTTCTCTGTCGTACTATATCTAGTTTCTGCACTATTTAGAGTGCGACTTGCGTAAGCGATAGGTTTATCGCTTCCTACGGGTCCTTGTGATAAAATTGCGCCTAATGCGAAGTCTGAAGCATCTGTAGTTAAAATATAAGGTTTACTAGGGTCGGGGTATTGCAATATAGGTGCGTTAACAAGGAGTTCTTTACATTTCTCAAAGGATTCTACATATTTTTTATCGGTTATAGGTGTAGTCTGTTTTTTCTTTAATCGGTTGGTCATGGGTTGTGTTATCTTTGCAAAGTCTTTAATAAAACGTCGGTAATAACCTATTAATCCAAGAAAACTCTTAATTTCCGTTGTGGTATGAGGTAAAGGATAATTTAAAATTGTGTTAATTTTATCATTATTTGGTTTAAGTCCGTCGCTAGTAATGGTATGTCCTAAATAAAGTACCTCTTTCCTTAAAAACTCTGATTTGTCTAACTGTATTTTTAAATTGGTCTGTCTAAGTCTGTCAAATACTGTTCGTAATTTAGAAATGTGTTCTTGTAAGCTAACTGAGTAAACGATTATGTCGTCGAGATAAACTAGGCAGTAGATTCCTTGCAATCCTCTAAGTACGTTATCCATAGTCCTTTGGAATGTTGCAGGGGCGGTTTTGAGTCCGAAGGGCATTCTAGTAAATTCAAAATGTCCTGCGTTTGTACTAAAAGCAGTTTTCTGTCTGTCATCTTCCTTCACTTCGATTTGATGATAGCCACTGGCTAAATCTAGTGTGGTAAAATAACAACTTCTTCCTAATTTATCAAATAAATCGGTTATATTAGGTAATGGATATTTGTCATCAACTGTTATTTCATTTAATTTACGGTAATCAATTACGAGTCTAAATTTTCTTTCGTTAGTTGCGTCTAGTTTCTTTGGGACTAAATGAACAGGGGCACTCCAAGGAGAGTGAGAAGGGACAACTATATTATTTTCTATCATCTTTTGTACTTGTTTATTAATTTCGTCATTAATTATTTGGGGTTGTCTGTAAGGTCTAATATATATAGGATCCTCGTTATGAGTTCTAATGTGATGCTTAACATTATTTGTAAAAGTTAGGGGTAAATGGTCACTGTGAAAAATATCTTTATATTCCATACATAATGCACTTATCGCTTTCTTTTCTTCCGGATTCATGTGGTCTAATCTGAGTTTATTTAAATTTTCGGTTAATATTTCGTCTATCTCTAGACTATGGGTGGTATCTAATTTATTTACATTACATTCGCTTGGTTCGTATTTTGTAACTATAAAAGGACTAGTAATAGTTAAAGTTAATTCTATATCAAGGGTGTTTTGTATAACGGTGGTTGCATAGCCATTTTTGCAAGTAACTAAGGCGCTTGGCATTCTAACACCTTCGCGAAATTGTTTGTAATTTAAAATGGCATTGCCGTTTCGTAATGTTGTCGGTAACCTAACTCTTTGTTCACAACGTTTATTTAAATGTATAATATTAGTAGGGTTGTATATGATAGGTATAGATGTTGTGTTAGTATGTAATATTTCGTTTTTCATGTCTACTTTAGCGTCTAATTGCTTCAGTAAGTCGCTTCCAATTAATCCGTCATAACGTCCGTCTACATCGTATATGTAAAATTTATGATGTTCGTTAGTATGGAAAGTGGGAAATAATGGTATAATAATGACTTCATTATGTCTACTTGAGGCATGTGTGGATATAACCTCGAATGGTTCTTGGTATTTAAAATCATTAAAATATTCGTTAACCTTATTTGGACTAATAAAAGATCTTGAGCTTCCAGTATCTATCATGAGATTGGCATTAATTTCTGGTATATAAATATATGGTAATTTGAGGGTGTTACAGTTTAAATTAATTACCTCTGGATAAGGTGAAGGGTATCCATGTGAAAATTTTCAAATTGTTCAATATTTTCGGAAAACTCAATGTTTCCAGGGTGTGACATATTATCATTTTCATTTTGTTCTCCTGGTTGATTATATTCGTTTTCGTCGGTAAAGTCGGTATAGTCGTAATAATTATTTTCATTTCCCGTATCTATTTGTTCCACTATGTGTTCATTAAGGCGGAAACCTGGGAGTTTATTTTGAGGAGCCGTTCTCATGCTCACATCGTTGTTATTTATTTGTCGCTGAGGGCGATAACCAAAGGGTTGTTGTCCTTGGTTTTGGTTGAACTGGGGTCTGTATCCAAACTGATTCTGGTTAAGTTGGGGTCTGTATCCAACTTGATTCTGGTTAAACTGTGGTTTATACCCAAATTGATTTTGTACGGGTAGTTTTATTTGCTTACTAGGGTTAATTCCAAATTTAAATTTTGGAGGTTGTTGAGGGTTAATACTTTGAAATTTATGATGTTTATGTAAAGGTTGGAGTTGTGTTTTTTGTTGTAAAGGATTAGGATTATTATTACTTGGTTTAATCGTGTTAAAGAAGGGTTTCATATATGTACTTTGTAAGTAAGGATTAGAAGATGTCATAGTATTTGAGTGAGGCTGTTTTAACATTTTGTTTCGCGAGTTATATTGATGCATGAAATTTACTTCTTCCAACACTATACTCAAAGAATTTTCTAAAGAACTGCATGCTTTTAAACGTACTATTCTAAGCAAATCCTCTGGTAGATTATAAAGAAAAACATTCATCGCTAAATTGTTATAAATTATGATTTTACTTTCTCTTAAACTATTATTTGTTAATAAATTTACTTTTGCTATTAACGTGCTCTTAATATATTGTATTCTATTACAGAAATCTAAATATGATTCATTACTATTAATTTTCAAAGTTTCTAGTTCAATAGCTATACACTCTTCTGAACGCGGATCACCAAAATGTTGCTCTAACGCTGATTTTAAACTACTCCAAGTATTTAAGTCTTGTCTTTCGCTAATTAATCTAGCTGCTTGACCTGTTAATTTTGAAGTTATAACATGAAAAACATATAGGTCTTGTGCTGAATTACCTTCTACTACGCACATTTGTATTACATATTCGCACTTTGATATAAAAAGTGACAATAATTTTTCATCTCCATCAAATTTCGGGATGATGTTACTTATTTCTACGGGTATTTTCACTATGTTTTCCATTTTTAAATTATTTAAATTTTATTAAAATTATTTATTTTATTAAATTCTTTCTTTTATTCACTTTTATTTGATTTCAATTCTTTTTTATACTTATAACTAATAGTCAAGAAAACCTCTTAGAATCTTTTGTAGTTTTAAAAGAAATCTACGCTTTAATTGACACTTAATAACTAATCGTCAAGGAAACTTCTTAGAACCTTTTGTTGTTTGAAAAGGACTCTACAATTTAATTGACACATAACTAAAATGAATAGGAAATAGAATATATGGGAATAGCTTTTTAGGGTCTACTCACCAAATCATTTTCCCTCGTGAGGTCTGTAGCTGTAGCTGCAAGCTGGTATGTCTTCAAGTCTTCACGCGAATGCACGAATATGACTTATTTATTTGTTTGGTTCGGATTCCGTTATAAACGTTAGAAAACGTTCGCACGATATAAATTTTCTTCCCCGGACGCGGAATTTTTCGCACCAGATAAGTTATTTAATTTCTCGAACGCGGAATCCTACCGGCTGCGCCAGTCAAGTTCGAACCGCCGTGGTAGGCTTTTTAAAAAGATACAATTTAATTTAAAAATAATATATTTAAAGACAACTTGTCGCTAAGACTACATGTTACAGACTCTGTTTCTTAATACTAACTTACTTATTATATTACATTTCAACATCCGCTAGATGATGCAATTGTTTATGGTAATTGATACAGTTGCTTATGTTAAACGATACATAATTATACTTGATAACAAAAAGCTTATGTTAAACGATACATGTTTATACTTGATAACAAAGAGCTTATGTTAAGGGTTCTGCGAATATACCAGAGCGGCCAACGGAATGTACTTGCTCAGCACTTTGGGATGACGTAACTAGCTTTTATTGCTGTGTGTGTATGTATGTTTGTTACGGAGTACATACGGAAATAACTAATGTATCAACATTTGCATACTCATTGTTGTTTATTATTGTAACAAAATATTTATAGAATCACTTTGTTGTACTCGTACGTCTGTCAAATTCATTATTTTTTTTAAGATTGGGTAGAGGTATGAAGTTAAAATTAATATCAAACATCTTTTTAATGAAAGAAAAAAATAAACTTATGAGTTAAACTAAACAAATTCTGTCTATATATTTTTGCGTTTTCACTTTAACTAATAAGACGAAAAACATAATAATGCAATGGAATAAAAGCTTCTATTGAATAATTTACATATTGCCGACGATTGGTTTGGATTCCCAGGTTCCCTCAGCCTATCCTGCTATATGCGGGATAGAGCGTGAAGTTAAAAAACAAAAAAAACAGAAATTATATCAATGTATAAGGAAATCATTGGCATCTCCGTAAATATTGCATTAGGGTTATCGCTCATCATATGGAAGAAAGCGAGTGCATCTCAAGCACACTTTTATCTTGTGATGGAATAGACGTGTATAGGATTTCTAAGCACTTGACACTCCAAGCATTGTGAAGATTGCCAAGCTTTTAAACGACGCACAGGAAAATATTTTTTTATTGCCATTATAAGTATAAAAAAATACAAAAATGGCCGTATGACCATTTACGTATGGTAACAGTATTGTTACTTTGAGATAATTATTGTAGTAGAATATTATAAAAAAATAATAGTAATTAAGGCCTGTCATGGCGCTGACAGAGATAGTTGTGGGTTCGATTATAATTTGAGGAAATGAAATAGTTAATATTTTTATTTTCTCGCTTTGGTAATAAGACAAGGCGCGGCGCTCAAACTCGCATTGCCTCTAGAATCGAAAATCCTAGGCAAAAGGTGGGGAACGAAAGTATGTTAATGTGAACGGTGTATTTTAATAAGTTCTTTAATTTTCACGATTATTACACATTTTATTTTAACCAGATTAATCGCGTATATTTTGTATTTTTATACATTTTTGGAAACCCGACGTTTCGAACACTTTGCAGTAGTCCATGGTCACGGGTAGACTGAGGAATCCAGGGCAGTACGCGAGACAATTAAGAAATCGTTGGCGGTAGTTTGATATAATAATTATGTCAACTGACTGACGAGTGTGACGATGGATTACTACAAAGTGTTCGAAACGTCGAGTTTTCAAAAATGTATAAACCTAAATTAATACGCGATTAATCCAGTCAAAATAGCTTCATTTAAAGGAGTATCTTAACTTTGTACATTTTTTCTTGTTATATATTATGTGTACAAAAAAAGTATAATAATAATTAAGTGAAAAAAAGTACCTAAGTGCAATTAGAAATTAATTTATGTAGCGATTAACGTAATATATGTATTACATCCAGAACAAAAAGAATTTTCAATTCGAACCAGTAGTTACTGAGATTAGCGCGTACAACCAAACAAAAATCTCAGCTTTATAACGTTATTATAGAAATTGAGAATGATTATTAATATAAACTATAATCATTGGGTCATGTGATGTGCCTAATAAGACAAATAATGAAACATAGAATTATGTGGCTTAGATACCAGGGCCCCCAGAACTACGTAATTTTATCAAAGCTGAAATTTTGAGGATTATAAAATTTTTAATTTCGTAAATAATATATGTAAAATTTAGGCTTGATTGTAAAACGTAGTTTGCCTCAATTTTATTTTAAACAATCTTATACTTACGTGATCTTTCTCCATTATCTTTGATACTGTGTTTTCGAAGGTCACCTAAAGACTTCACCTAATAGCTCTTACCACACATTTTTCCATCATAAATCTTTTTTGCCACTCTTTAAACACTCATTCGTTCGACGTGCCCAAACCATGAGCACCTTCTTCTTCATTCTCACCGTGATATCCTCGCTAGTACCTACCGTTCTGTGTATCTCTTCGTTGCGGATTAGATCAGCTTGGCTGACTCCGCATATTCAACGAAGAGATTGCATCTCCATGGCATTAATCTTTCTTTAATTTTTCTTCTATAATATCCACGTTTCACTGCCGTATACTGCAGCGTCGATACCAACATTGCATTACGTACGGCCAAGCGCGTTTCGCCGTCTCATCAATGCAGCTAAAGCTCTGTTAACTCTGTTCATATACATACATACATCTAGAACTTCATTCCGTCTTCCATCTTTATAGAACATACTTCCCAAATATACCACTCCATTCACTTGTTCTAATATTTTGCCATTTATACTGATCTTGCATTCCGTCCTTTTTTCATCTCTTCCAAAAACCAGAACCTTAGTTTTATTCGCACTTTATAACATATTAGACTAATCATCCTTCAAAAATTCAACATTGCCTTAATGACGTAGGTCAGGGTACCCTGGGATCTTATATTATAATTAAACCAACTAGGAATACCTATAAAACAAACTAATTTATACTTATTTAATTTCGAAACTCCAAGAAAGAGAAATTAAATGATGAAAGAGAAATTAAATTTATGAGTTAATTGTTCTCGAATTATGATTTTTAACAAAAAAGAACCTACTTCTTCAATTTCGATTGGTTCCTACAATCAGAGCCTAATCAAACTTTCACAATAATGAATTATTCATTCATTTGTATTTAATCAAAATTTAATACTATGTGATTCTTTCCTGGTTACCATGGCTAGAAATGAACCAACTTAAAATGGGACCATACGGGAACCACTAGCGTTCAAATAAAAAAAAAGAATCATCAAAATCGGTTCACCCAGTCAAAAGCAGTTCAGAGGTGACAAAAATAGAAAACACTAAAAAAAACGTACAAAAATTTCGACGTAGCTTGGCAAGAACGCATGGCTAAGTGGTCAGAGCGCTTGGTCGGTTTCCAGGAGGCGCGGGTTCGAGTCCCGCTGCGTTCAAAAAATTGTTATACGTTTTCTAAATAAGTATTTTTCTTTCCTTAGTGTGAAATAACACTTTAAAAATGTTTAAAAATATTTAAAAAATAATTTCTTTCTTGCCAAACGATAATTCTTAGTAATTATCTTTGGGTAGCGGAAATTTGTAAAAATCTCCCTACAGAGATGCTAACAATATATATAAGTTGTAACAAGCGTATAAAAATTTCGACGTAGCTTGGCGAGAACGTATGGCTTAGTGGTCAGAGCGCCTGGTCGGTTTCCAGGAGGCGCGGGTTCGAGTCCCGCTGCGTTCAAATTTTTATACGTTTTCTAAATAAGTACTAAAAAACAGTCGAATTCATAATATCGGTTGAAAATAAAAAATAATAAAATGTTGTTTTTTGATTAATATCAAATATGAAAGCATTTCGCATCCTATTCTGATTTCCGGCAAAAAGCATTGTTTGTTTTGTGTTACCGATTGATACCGTTTCCATCCGTCTACAATATTTATATATCGCGGAGTACAGTAAACACGTGCCTTTACTTTACACGTGTACAATCTTACGTCTAAATATTTCTTCTATCAAAATTATATAACATATTGCTTTTTAAAATGTGTAGCATATAGGGATAAGACTCCACTCCTCACCCTTCGCATATTTTCGTCTTGTGAGTGGCGAAGCTCAACGCCGCACTTTGTGTTATTTACACAGCAGAAAATTAAAACATTTGTGGTGTGGAAATCGAACACATATCAGTGGTGTTAACAGGTAAATGCTGAACGAATTCAACACGACGATGTCTGGTTTTGGAATCTTGACATTTTACATATCGGTTCAGTTTCGACGGCATAGAGTTTATATTAAAGATATGGCTCCTTTCAAAAGGGCACCTTTGTAAAATTGTTTAAATGTAAAAAATTAACCAAGTTTCAAGTTACTGGTAATATTTGTTACCGCAAAAAATCTGAAGATCTCAATAATATTTTCCATAATCTAAGAAAGCATTATTTTTCTTTAAAAAATAATTATTTTAATAATTATGAATGTATTTAATGTAACCCAAGTTGAGAGACCTTTCTTATTTGAATTTCCTTTGTAAAATTACGTTAAGTTATGTTCACCGTGGTCTCTGGAGATACGCGAAACAGGTTTTGAAAATTAAATAATATACATAATATACATTTTCCCCTTTTTTATTTAGATTTTATTGTATTTTAAGAATAAGAAGAGAAAGAGTATCTGGTACAATGCTACTGTAAATACAATGGTTGAGGGCTTGAGGGCATTTGTAACAAGAATACGCGTGGTATTAAGTTTCGCCACTTAACACGAAATGATTTGAAAAGTATGCGAAAAGCCGAGAACGGAGAATTGTCAAATTACAAAAACAAAACATTAATTGAAATTACAAATGAGACACCATCTACTCAAATGTTTAATTAAATAAAAACACAGCAAAAAATAAAAAGTTAAAAAAAAATTTTTAAACAATAAAATGCTTTAACGTGACTCAAGTGTCACTCAATCACTTGTAGAGTGGACCGAGTGTGAGTGTTTGAGTATCGATAAGTGCTAAAGGTGTTCGCAGGTATTTTAAGCATTTCCATTAAGTTTTATGCCGTCGTGGTGCAGTCGTAGGGGCAAGGTAGCGGGTTAGATTCCCACTCGGAGGCATGAAATATCATTCGTTCTTGTGGCGAAGGCAAGTGCGGCGTTGAGTTCCGCCACATAACGCGCATTGCCTCAAGAATTTGTCGGAAAGTAGAGAACGAAAGGGAAAATGGGAAAAGGAGTGTCTTAACACTAGAATCCCAGGTTCCCTCTGCCTACTCAGCTATTTTGCCACAAAGAAGACACATAGATACTAAAATAATAAAGATACTATAATAATAAAGACACTAAAATAACAATTTTTTTTTTCTCTTTACCGTTCTATCAACACTATCAAAATGTCTGGATTGTTGGAAAACTCTTCAACTGCCGTTTGGAAGTTCGTTTAAGCTGATTAATATTCGATTGAAAGAATCGAGCGAATCGGAAATTAATGTTATAAAGTAGGAACTAAACGACGCGGCGATGGCGACTTGACAACGTTCTATTTTAATAATAAAAAAATTAAAAAATTAAATTAGCTTCACGCTGTATCCCGCACACAGCAGGGTAGGCAGAGGGAACCTAGTGTTAAGACACTCCGTTCCCCACTTTCTGCCGAATTCTGGAGGCATTGCGTGTTGAGGGGCAGAACTCAACGCCGCGCTTAACCTCGACACCAGAGCGAAGAAATGGAAATATAAATTTAAGTAAATATTTCATCTCCTCGAGTGGGAATCGAACCCAGAACCAGTCGGTTTTGCAGTCACACCTCGTGCCGCTGCGCCACGACCGGCCTCAATTTAATAATAATATTTACATAATTGTTTTAAATAAATTCACTTTTCAGTTGAGTTGAATAAATTAGCTAATAGAAAACAGTTACAGTCGACATGATAAATATATTGATTTCTATTCATCGATACATTGGGACCTGTCTTGGCGCAGGCAAAAGTATGAAATGGTAAATGTGACTAGTTGTGGGTTCGATGCCTACTCGAGGAAATTAAATTGATATTTTAATTTCTCCGCTTTGGTGTCGTGGACAAGCTCCGCGTTGATTTCCGCCACTTAACTCGCAATGCTTCCAGAATTCAACGGAAAATAATTAATTAAAATTACCTTGTTTTGCAAAAAAGTGTCCTAACACTAGGTTCCTTTTGCCTACCCTGTTGTGTGCGGGATACAGTATGAAGCTGATTTAATACGTAGAATATGGTGAATAATCTCAACGTTGTATATGGGACCAAAGACTAATCGAAATATTTTATTTTCATAGGTACGTTTTTTTTATATATCTAGTAAAAAAATTATATAAACGCTCATCTCTGATATATATATATATATATATATATATATATATATATATATATATATATATATATATTTTAATTTTTTAAACAGTGCGCCTATTGGTATTTTCTTGTAATTAGATCGTAGTAAGAATTTTACTGTATTTAGATACAGTCTGGAGTCAGACGGGCCGACACACAAACGGATGGACAGCGGAGTCATTGTAATAGGGTCCCGTTTTACACTTTGGGTACGGAATCCTAGAAATTGTTATGGGTATGTTATGGGTACGATATTTACTCTAAGGAATATATTTAATTACTTTTGTTATTTAAACACTTAACTCAGAAAAAGATAAGCAGATAATAGTTTTCTGATGATTTCTTTAAATCATCTTTATTTCCATTTAAAAATGGACCGAATAAAACCCAAAATAAATAATAACTTAAAAACTTCGTATTTTATTATTTTCCAATAGCTTAGGAATTTTGAGATCTCTACTGAAGCAAAAAATATTCAAATTTGATTTAGTGGATTTTCTTCTATCATTAAAAAATAAAATCCACAGATCATCATATTTTACTTCTAATAATAACATTGGACCTTTTTCGTATTGTTATCAATATGAAATTTCACTACCTTACGATATACCTCTGGTCTCTGAAGGGTCGATCGTTTTCTCGTTAGTTTCAAGATCGCGACCGCTGATTCACTTGAGACAGCCTTTGACTTTGGCTTTTAAATCTTTAGGGCTTGAAAAGTAAAAATGGATAGATATTCTTACTTCTTTGTAAAAAAAATGTAATTTCTATGTATTTCAATCTTGTTCTTCTTTATTTTGTCTCGAAAACTGGACGCGTGGAGTTCGTGGAGAACGATGAGTTTTAACGGTAGGTTCTCTTTACTTACCTTACTATATGCGGGATACAGTATTATAATGGTTGCAAAAGTTGTAGTTTCAATAAAGAATATTTTATTGTTTGAATATGTAATTATGTATATAGTTTTCATATAAAATAATAATGCTGATATGGATTTCTTTCGGTTGTTTACGATTTTACGGTTACGGTTTTGGATTCTGTCATCAAGCTTTAATGCATTTTTTATTAAAATAAATTTTCTCTACATGGCAAATTTTAAAGCGAAAATAGTCGGTTAACGTAGCAGGAATCGTATACGCGTCTCTTGGTTTGTTTACTAGAAGCGCGCTTTCTCGGTTTTTCAATTTCTTTTGCCGTAGATTACTATTAACTGCCGAATTAATAAATAAAAAAAAACATACTTTTTTAATTATGTTATTTAGAGTAAGTCAAAAGTTTGGAAAAAAGGATGTTAATAATGTAGTTTATGGTCCTCAATAAATGAACTACCGAAAGAAAAAACAATTATTCAATTCCAACAAGTGATTCCTAAGGTTAGATTCTAAAAAGTCTTAATATATTTTTTTATTATGAAGTTACATAATGTATTATTAATAAGCATTTCACGGTAAAATCGTGACGTATTTACTAACAAGGAGATCGCATGTCGAAAGTATGGATTTTGTATATAAATTATATAAATTGATAGAGGGTAGCAACGCGCAGGTAGCTAGTATCTTATATTTAATACGGTGATGGTGTTTGTGGGGTATATATGGGGGTAGTTGTGTCCGTTAAGTTTATAACGTCTATACGTTTGTAGTAAACTGAGGGTGCTACCAACTAACTCTTTACTTACTTGTACCTTGTCCCATGCAATATAGAACAGTGTTCAAATCCCATTCTGGGAAATTAGTCGTATTTATTTAATGTTTCGTTAGTTTCTATTTTCAGGATCTTTTTCCTGGGTTAAAATCAAAGGATTCAAAGCTTCTTTAAATTATTTTTTTTATTTTAATATTTTACATCCTGGTACATAAAAATTACATACAATATAAGTTACAAGTTCATTATGATATGAACCGACAAATTCCATACATCTATAAAAAATTCTATGATAAAATTCTATGATATCAACCTGCAAATTTTTATACATATATAAAAATGCACATTATTAATAGTATTAAATTTCATATATCACATCAATAAGATATTCTTGAACTGATCAATACTTAGCTTCTAATATACATTGAGCCATATACATTATTTTATGATTACGAGATGTTTTTTAGCTTCACGTTCTATCCCGCATATAGCAGAGCCACCATTCGTTCTTAGAAGCGTAGTTCAATTTTGAGATATCTTCTCACGAGAGCAGCAGAAAATACATAATCTCCCCTGAGGAAACATCGATTTTACAACCGTCGCGTGTTAGCGTCGTGTGAATGTGGCGACAAAAAAAAATTAATAAAAGATATTGTCTTAAAAATGATAATGTTAATATAACACAAACAAAGTAAGTTCAAGCGGGCGAAGCCGCGAGTGGGTCGCAAGTCGATAATATATTTTGAATCACATGAGATAATTGAAAATCTACAAAATATTTGAGCTTCCCCCTTCTTATAGACACAATATTAATTTCAAAGCACGTTCCTGACATGTTTTCTCAAAGTATTGAAAATATTTCCCTTAATCCCACATTAAAGATAATTATTATGTGAAAGAATTTTTGCATTTTTTAATTTTTTTTGTTAATTACTTTCAAAGGCTTCTCTTTTGGTATGAAAATGGAGTGGTTCTGAAATCCTTTTATCTGGCTTCCGGCTCTATTTTAATATTCTACTTATTTGGCACAAGAGTAGCCGCCAAGACATATCAAAGTATTCCGAAGACGAGCTTTCTTGAGTACCTTTCACAATTCCAAAGCGCCTTTGGCTAGTCTCCAGATACAATTTTTCTATAATGTATAATTTTTAAATGATCAAGCCCTTTCATTTGATACCCATATTAGGTAGGTTGTGTAAAAATTTATAATCTGCCATTTTGTGGTGGCGGCTATATTGGATTTACATCAAAATTGATTGTATGTGATTTAATTATTATCAGAACTGAAGTCATAGTGCAAATTTTAACCTAATCGTATCCTGGTAAATGAGCGTACAAGGTTTGACTTCTACTAGCACACAAACTAATACGGCAAAGTAAAAAAAAAAGTTAAAATCAGCTTTACGCTGTATCCCGCACACAGCAGGGTAGGCAGAGGGAGCCTAGTGTTAAAACACTCCGTTCCCCACTTCCGCCGAATTCTGGAGGCATAGCGTGCTGAGTGGCGGAACTCAACGCCGCACTTTTCCTGGACACCAGAGCTCTTCGCTCTGGTTATAAAGATTCGATAGAAATATAAATTTAAATAAATATTTCATTTCCTCGAGTGGGGATCGAACCCACAGTTAGTCGCGTTGACAGTCACACTTTGTACCATATATAAGCCATCTGCCTACTGGCAGCTAATAAATATTAGCTGCTGCATATATATTCGAGTTATGAGTTTATCTTTTTTCAGTTTTTCGGAAAGGATTCCTAATCCCAAGCGGTTATTATGAAATAAAATAAATATTAGGCATATCAGATTACTTTGGGTTTTAGCAAATTTAGATGTTAGATCGAATATGTTTAGTTGGAGAAGGAATCAAGTGTAATCCAATATGATATTTTTGTTTTCAAAATATAGGCTTAAGATTGAATAATTGACAATTGGATTGAGGTTAATTTTATTACTATTACATACTGTAGTAATCTAATTCTCATTATATTACTACAATATGTAAATAATCATGTAAATAGATGATAGATCGAAATATTACAGCTACCCAAATCCATATTTAATGGTCAATTTTATAGCATTTAACTTAATATCATATCGAAAAAAATAAGAAATCTTAAGATTAAAATCTTACGGGAAAACAAATGACTAATTCAGCCGGGACATCTATTACGAGATTACGCAAATAGAAGCTAATATTCAAAGAGCTTAATTCAATATAAATCTTACTGTAATCTTATAAGCAAAAAATTGGGCGTATTATGAAATAACTCCGTCTTTGCTATGTGCCCAAAAATCGATTTGTAACTATACTTATTAAGAAAACGTATAAAAATTTGAATGTAGCGCAATTTGAACTCGCGTCTCTTTAGAAACTGTCCAAGTGCTCTGACCAACTAAGCTATACGTTCTGGTATGGCTATGTACTATAGTCTCATGCAAAGGTGCTAACGTGACACCGTGTTATATTTTGATGGTATTAATAAGAACATTCAGCACCTTGTTTTCCTTTCGCTATTAAAATATCACACGCTTTTATTATTTATTAAGTGTTATATTTGTAATAAGAGTTAATTTATTTGTAACTTTTTAGTTCATTTGATTAACAAATAATAAAAGCTTGTTCTTAAAAAAGATTTTTTCTTTTAAATTTTATTTTGAAAGAAAGCAAACGTTTCTCTTGTCACCACAAAAGCAGCAGCAGCATCTGATAATAATAATCTATATATATAAAAGGACTTGTGCTGACTGACTGAGGTAAGACGCACGCAGAGCCGTAACCGCTGATGGTAGAAACGTGAAATTTGGGCAGATGTCTATTTTCATATTCTGGATATCCACTAAGAACGGAACGGACGGGTTGAAAGTTTGTATGGAATTTTTTTTTATCTGTACCGATTTTTATAAAATTTGAAATTCAGACTCTTAAAAATATTTCATTGAACAGGTGTTTCATGGTTTTTAAGAATTCACCCCCTAAGGGTTCAAATAAGGGGTTGAAAGTTTATATGGATCTATGGATATGGAAATCTTTAAATTGCCACCGATTTTTATAAAAAATTAAATTCAGACTGTTAAAAATATTTTATTGAACACGTGTTTCGTGATTTTTTTTTAAAATCACTCCTAATAAGCGGGCGAAGCCGCGCGCGCCCTCTAGTAATAAAATATATTTATTAGTAAAATACGTGTTACAGATTTGAAGAGACAACCAATGAAAGAAATGAAAATTTTTAAAATATATAATAAGGATATTTTTAGTAAACTGGAAGAACTGACGATTTTACATAAGTAAACAGTAATAAACCTATTAAAATAATTAAGGATTTCAGATAAGTTAACAATTTCAAAAGAGGTTTATTGTGAAGCAATTTTACTGATATATTATGTTTAATAATCTATGGGTGTGATTGTGGTGTGTGTTTATATTTATATGTGTATTTATATTTATTATTTTAAATAGGTATATATGCATATGGTAAATAAATGTGTGAGATATAATGTTTGATACTGAGTTATCCACAAATCTAATATTAAGTTATATTTATAAAGCATGATTTATTTTATAAACATCCTTAATTATTTAAAAGGATATTTTAATATTATTATATGCTACTTTGTTCTAGCTTACATAAGAACTTATATTATTAAATAATTTTTTTTTATGAAAAAATAAGTAAATAAAAAAAAAAACACCAGTAAAATTTTGTTAAACTATACTAAGAAATATCTTATTAAGGTGAACAGTTTTATTAATGTTATACAAAATAAATTGGGCGCGTTAATAATTAAGAAAAATGAAACAGAGGAAAATATACTGAAGATTTTTTTTTGGTAAGTTGAACCACTCATTTATGTAAAAAGGCGAAATTAAATTGTAATGCAAAATAGCTATTTTATGTTGTATTTAATCTGACAAGTAGAGTGGGCCCACTATCTCTAATATTGTCCAAAGTAAGTCAAACTCACAATCATTCTAAACTGATAGGGAAAAAAATGAGAATTTTCCATAATAACGTCCAATTCGTTTATTTATTTTTATGGCCACTCGCTGAATCCTGCGTACAGCAAAGTAGGCAATAAACCATAATATTTAGATACTCTGTTCTAAAGTTTTCGTTGAATTTTCGAATGGCAGAACTCAACGCCGGCCTATGCTTTGTTACCAGAGCGAAGATATGTAAATAATTTAAATAAAATTATTGGCTCGAGTGACCTCATATATACAATCCCACTTCGCCAAGATTATTTTTTTCTCGACGATCTATCCTCGATCTATCTCGAAGCAAAATATTATTGCTTTTATTAGATCCTTTATCATACTAATTAGGTCTTATTCTTGCGGTGCGCCGTTAATTGCCAATTATTTTTCTTACAAATGGAAGAGATTACTGACGTGGCCACCAGCAGTGAGATACATTTCAGTTTACTTTTTATTAAAACAGCTTCATTTGAGACACTTGTAAAAATATATAGCTATGTTTTTACCAAAGACAAGTACATGAAATTGTATTTTCTTTATATATATGTATAGAATATATATTATATGACCAATAAGGGTAACTGAGCTGAAGCCAGTCGTGTCGCAGAGACTGTGGTGGTGGGTGGTGGGTTCGATTCCCTCCCGAAGTAATGAAATATTTAATATTTTAATTTTTTCTGTCTGGTGTCGAGGAAAAGGATTGAGTCCCACCACTCAACACGCAATGCCCGCAGAATTGGGCGAAAAATGGGGACCAGAGTGTTTAAGCACTGGCTTCGCTCGGCCTACACTGCTATGTGCGGGATATAGCGTGAAGCTGATTAAATTTTTAATTATTAATTATCACTCAAGAGTGACATTTTTTTTTCTATGTAATTTTTATTAGTGTTAATGACATCGCAAATTGCAAGTGAGGATCGAACGAAATGTTGTATAAGGGGCTGGTGGTGCTAAAACTGGCATTAATCATATACTGCAATAATACAAGCATTTAAAGAATGTAGTATTATCAAATGAAGGGTCTGCAATAAAATATATTTTATTATTCTATTTTACTTCATTTCTTAAGGGATTAAATATGAAAGATGCTATTCCATTTTGTCTAGCAACTAGAAGTAATCTGGTACTTGTATAACTTATAACTAGTTTGTGACAGAAGCTTAATTTATAATAATAAAGTTGTCGCAATCAGATCAATGTGTCTAAATATTTTTAACATTTTATAATGTTAATCCACACTTAAGAAAAGGAAAATACTTATTTAGAAAACGTATAAAATTTTAACATAGCGGGACTCGAATCCGCGCATCCTGGAAACCGACCAGGGCCGATCTGCTCGGTTTCCAGGAGGTGCGGGTTCGAGTCCCGCTATGTTAAAATTTTTATGTTTTCTAAATAAGTATTAATCTGTTTAAAATTGTGCAGAAAATAGCGAAAATAGTGTCTTAATCTTTGATAATAAAACATAAATTTCACTACGATTTTCCTTCTGTAAGGCATTTTATTGAAAACGACAATCATTTTGCATAAATCTGTTGGTTATAAGAAACCTTTACATTACAGAAATAAGGTTTCTAATATCTTCTGTAGAAAAAAGACATGGCGCTCCTCACAGCATATAGCAACGTAAGGGAAGGTTAAAATTGAAAAAAAAAATGAGCGATTTATTGAGACTTTTGTTTTACTTTAAGAATTATGTATTGTATTTTTAATTATTAAGCTGTGTTTTTACTGAATGTTTTTTTCGTATGTATTTTATAACTATACTATACTATAGTATTAACGAATAACAGTTCATTCCCCCGAGTGGGGATTGAATCCACAACAGTCACGTTTTCAGTCAGTAAAATTAAAAATATGAGGCTGTGCCGCTGCGTCACGACAGCCTCATATTTTTAATTTTATTTAAAAAAATACTTTTTCAATATACGTTTTTAACTATTATATTATTATAAAAATTCTTAATTACAAGATATTCTGTAAATGACACACAGTAAGGCTTTATACGTAATTAAGAAGCTTAAGTCGTCTCTTAGCATTCTTGGGTTACATTGGGTTATTGGAGAAGCCACAAGAATAAGCTTTTAAATTATATAACCGTATAAGTTATTACAATATTAAGTAATAGGCATTTATGTATTACGAATATAATTTGAAAAATATAAGCGTAGGTAGAATTCATGTATATTCTCTTATTAGTGTTAACTTGCTATATGTACCGATGATAATAATAATAATCTGTAATATGCCACAGCAAACGTGCTATGACAACACTTTTATAATCTTTTATATTGTAAAGAAATGTTTAAAAGATGGTACATTATTAATTTAAGGTAAATAGCTATATTGGGCTGGAGAAGTGAAGGCGAGTGTTTGAACAATGTGGTCGCAAGTCCCAGGCACTGCTTCAAGCTCAACAGTATCGAGTATCTATATTTTATAATTTTATGTAAAATACCTAAGCTGAAAACTTACTGAAACAAAAAACTGAAAACTTTTATTTACAGCAGACACAGAAATAAGACGGCAATTTTTTAACATTTTAAATTTTAATGTGAATACTTTGCTATTATAAATACAATCTGGTAAAAGCGCAGCGTTTAGTTCATTCCCCCGAGTGGGAACTGGGAAACTGAGTGTCTTAACGCTATTATACAGCATATATTGCCATTGGAAAAAATCTTAAGACTGTATAAAATTTCACTATATTATTTAATAAATTTAATATCTTGAACTCGGACGGAAAGTGAAGAATGAAGTGTGGTATGATTATTATCTCTACCTATTCTGCTATATACTGTATTCAGCGTGAAGCTACACTCACACAAGATAAAGAATGATAAACCATCAAGCCCTTCTGGCGATGTAACATTGAACAGGAAATAAGATTACGAAATATAAATCAATAATATAAATAATATTACAATCGTCTTAGATAAATTGAGGCCATTCGCGCTTTTGGGTGTTTTTCATCAGGAAAAGAAAAAATAAAGAAAAATTATCTTGAAAATATAACACCGTTGATGTCTCTAAAGGATTTGCGTTTCACATATATAAATCGACTTAGAATCAAATAAACTTATCTTATGGTTGCTATTGTTTGTCACATGTTTTGAAAGTTTAGAAATAAAGAATAATGTGGTATATCAATCAAGTTTATACATATTTAACACATTTTTAACACATTTTTTTAGCTTCGCGCTGTATTCCGCACATGTATGTGCATGTAGTAGGGTACAGCGGAACCCGGGAACTTTATTATTAATTATTAGATTTACGTGAGTGAGAATCGAATCCGCAACCTCTCGCATTTACAGTCGCACGTTTGTTGCGCGCCACGACTGGCTTCAACAACGAAGTAAGTTAACACTGGATTTTCTCAGTGTACCTAGTTAGTTCAGCGCGGGTGAATCCCAAAAAATATTTGAGAGACACTGTCCATGTTAGAAAAGTATAATGTTTCAATACTGAAGGGTGGCCAATCATAAGAACGCAGATAGTCAATCTGTTTATCCTCGACCCTTGTGAATACCCCTTTATAGAATCCTTTGGCATTTTTCTATATTTCGGTATTTTTTTATTATATTCGCGCAGGCAATTTAGTTTATAACACTATTATAGAGTGGCCTTATAAATATAAATAAACCTGTTTATATTACGGAAAGGTTTATTATATCTATTTTTTAGATGAAATTTCAATATCAATATAATTTTGATAATTTGAGCGGAAAAAACAATTTTAAATGTTTTTTTCAGACTTTTTTAGAATAGTATGTTTTTTTTGTTTATTATCACAAAACAAAAAATATAAAAAATAATACATTGATAAAAATATATGTAAAAGCTTTTATTTATAAAATAAAATATTGGGATAGGTACAAAGAGATCTGTCCAGCACTGCTTTATTCTCTACAGTGGCCTTTATATGGCTTCTCGCTGTATCCGCACATAGCAGGGAAGGCAGAGGAAACCAGGGAACATAGTGTTGAGACACTGTTTCCATTGAGATAATTTTGTTCCTCATTTTCGCCTCATATTCAAGGCATTACCTACACTATTTACTACTACATGTGTTTAGTGACAGAACTCAACGCTGCATTTTGCTTCGTTACCAAAGCGAGAATATTTTATTCACTCCAATGGGAATTAAACTCACAACCGTCGCTTTTCCTCACACAACGTAACGCTAATATACTTTATAATATTTTGAATGGAGCAAGAATCATTATTAGTTCTTGAACTAAGTATAAAGCAAGTATCGTTAAAGAGACACGTGAATTTTAAAGTTTAAGCCTCAAGCGTCATAATGTAAATTAACAGGCTGTGTGTGGCTTCTTGTCACAGTTTCTTATATGGCATATCCTTAAAAGCAAGTATACGTGAGATTTTTATTAATATAACCAAAAATAAAGTAAAACTAGTACATTTTGTGTTTACGTGATAGCTATGCATCCCATTTCTGATGAATTTTTTTGTCACAAATTATCTTATGCCTTGTCTGGTTGGTTACCAGCAAAGCGCGATGTTGAGTTCCGAAACTCAACACGCAATGTCTTCCAAATCCGGTGGAATGTATGGAGCGGAAGTGTCTTAATGGCCTCGAAGTGTCTTAGCTCTAGGTTTTCAGGTACCCTCTGTCTACACTGCTATGTACAGGATACAGCGTGTATCTAAAAAAATTTTCATTATCTTCGGGGGTTGGATTATATAAAAACACCTATTAGTGTTCAGTTAAAACCTTGGACATCTTATTTCTACTTCTGATTCTAGTATTTAGTATTATGAGATTTTTCTTTACCCTCTCCTCTACTATTAGTTAAATAATATAATAATAATAATATAAAAAAAAATGTTTCCATTTCCATCCTGTTACAAAAGCTTCCGAATATTTTAAAATATTTTACAGAACTTGTGATGTTCAGTTTGAGACTGTATTGACTTTGGCAAAAAGTGGGTGGCGGATTTGAAAAAATATTTTTATTTCTTCGTTCTGTTAATAAGACAATGTGCGGCGTTGAGTTGCGCCACTAAACACGTAATGTCTCGAAAATTGAGTTATGCGTGGGGAATTGTGAGAATTGTCTTAACTAGAAGGTATCAGGCTATCATGCTATACATGGGATAGAGCGTGAAATAAAAAAAATATTATGCCATTGTCGTAGAGAAATAAATACTCATAGGCTTTCGAAGAATGAAAATAATTTTATGAAATAATATGTAGATTGCATATCAAAGTTATCAATATCCGTTAAAATACAACTATATCTTGAGATTCATTCGGTCCTCTTTTCCACGTGACTAAAGTGTCACCGGTTCGTTACATTTCTTTGACATAACATCGACATTATAGGATTACCTTTAACGAGAAATTTTGAAAGGTAAAACTCTTGATAAAATAAGGATTGAGTATTTTTTTAAAATATTTCTTATAATATTGATTTAATTCTAAAATCGACTACTAAATTATATAATACGTTTGTTTAAAAGTTGAGTCCAGTCGTGGTGCAGGCGCACAAGTGTGTGTGACTGTAAATGCGACTGGTTGAGGGTTCGATTCCAACTCAAGGAAATGAAATATTTAATATTTCTATTTATTTAATCTGGTGTTGGGGCAAAGCGCAGCATTAAGTTTCTCCACTCAACACGCAATTCCGAGAGTGTGGTAGTAAATGGGGAACAAAAGTATCTTAATGGGAACGGAGTGTCTTAACCCTAGATTCCCAGGTTCCCTCTATGCCTACCCTGTTATGTGAGGGATGCTAAAGAAAAAAACAAACATTTTAGCCAAGTTATAACTGTTCCAGCACTCTTGATGTAAGATTCTTAGCTTTCCATATATTTTTGGATTGAATTACAATAAAGGTGGATCTCTAGTTTACTTAGTCGAGACTTCGGCCTCGTTTCACAGACTGAAATAGATTAGTTGAATGAGTGATTCAATTAACTAAATGGAGTAAGGTAGGAATCTTCTTGAGAAATAACGATTACTCGAATTTGCACTTACATAAGTGTTGATGGTATTAGAATACTGTTATTACTTCAAGTTGTTACATTTGGTTTGTACATTATTTTATAAAAAACAGCTTAAATCTTTTTCCCGCAAATCAAATAGTGGATATAGTAGTATTAACACACTTCGTTCTCCACTTTCCTCCTAATTTTTGGAACACGGTGTGTTAAGTGGCGGAATTTAATTTGTTAACTATATCAGTTTTCAACCACAGATGCACATTCCTACACGCAATGTTCCTGTAGCTATTATGGCTTGTTCCTTTTTAGGGTTCCGTACCTCAAAAGATTAAAATGGAAAATAAAAAAAAATAAAGGTTGCGGTGGGACTTAAAATCGCGCCTTTTGGATTTCAATCCAAACCAATCCGGTTTTATTCATATTTTTTTAAGCCATATGAATTCTTGATTTTCAAATCAATTTATATTATAGTATAATAATAACTTTAATAAAGATAGAACGAAATAAGTTACTTAAATTAACACTTAACATCGCACTGTCGCATATAAACTTTCCCCCAACTTAAACTTTCTTTGAACTATTTGTAATCAAAATTGACAATTGAAAAGATAATAGCACATACATACAGAGGCCCTTGCGGCACAGGGCCAAACCATGCGACTCTAAACACGACTTTTATTGGTTGGATTCCCATGAGAGGAGATGAAATGTGTAATATTTTCCTTTTTTAGCTCTAAATCAATTCGTCGATCTGACAAAGCTGACATTGAGTTTCGCCTATCAACACAGTTTTTGTGTGTGCAATTTCTCAAAAATACAGCTGAGAGTTCGGACAGAGGTGTCACAATGGAGAACGGAGTAACTTAATATTACGAGTAGTTTCTCATATTCTGCCTACTGTTACTTGAATGTGAACCTATAAACATCGCCTACATTTAGCATACTGCAGACCTTCACACTGCTATTATGACGTCCTCCGGATGATATGAGCAGATAAAATTTTTACGCCATATAATAACGCAGACTACATTTTTTCCACAAATTGCAATAGTTTTTAAAAGCGAATACCATTTCATAAATCATTATAATTGTTCATAATCCCAGTTTAAGCTTCAAGTGTGAAATCGGGGTGAAATGATCTTTTTTAATTTTTCACATTGGCAAAGTGCCAGGCAAGTGGGTGACAAACTCAGTTTGACGTGACGGATAAACGGGTTCCAAATTACTTTAAATATAATTTACGATAAATATACATAAAATATACATTCTCTGAGCAGTAGGGAATAATTACGTCCAAATTGAACTTGCATAAACTGTACTTTTGAAAGAGCTATTCAATCTCTACATTGGATAGATGTATGGAACAATCGAAGATTGACGCAGGAGATAGATTATTAAAATTGGGCGTAAGGGAATATAGACGAACATTGAGGTATCTATCTTCTAAATCATCGCAATCAAATGACGATGAAATATGAGGGTTTATGCTTCGTTTTTTGTCGCATTTTCTATCATAACTATAGGATACTTCCCGTTGATATACAATTACCAAATTTGTTAAGAAGTTAAAATATACGGCACGTATAAAGGAAAATTCCAAAATTGTTTTTCAAAAATTGAATACTTATCGTATTTGTGTCATAGAAAAGAACCATTAGGTACAAATTTTAATCTGTACTTAATTTGATACAAAATGACAACTTAATTAGTTATTCTTTTGGTGTATCTCCTTTCATGAAACTGGTACGAAAACTCTCGGGGCATGAGTACGACTTGAACTTGACCGAAAATGTTGATTATTTTATAGATTATATAAAAATGCCTAAAAACGTGCTTTCTATGTATATTCTGTATACCAATTATATATTTAACTAATAATATATTATACTAATTTAAAAACTGTACTGGAGCTAGACAAGTTATTTTACAAATAATATCGTAAGTACTTATCCAAATCAATTAATTAATAGTTAAGGCTGTTTGTAATATCTATATTTCTTATGCAAGCATATTAGTAAGCCAAGTGAATTGCTGTGGCATTTAAATTAAAAATTAAAATTAAATTAGCTTCACGCTGTATCCCGCACACAGCAGGGTAAGCAGAGGGAACCTAGTGTTAAGACACTCCGTTCCTCACTTTCTGCCGAATTCTGGAGGCATTGCGTGTTGAGTGGCAGAACTCAACGCCGCGCTTAACCTCGACACCAGAGCGAAAAAATGGAAATATAAATTTAAGTAAATATTTCATCTCTTCGAGTGGGAATCGAACCCACAACCAGTCGGTTTTGCAGTCACACCTCGTGCCGCTGCGCCACGAACGGCCTCTGCTGTGGCATTTAATTTTTATATATATTACATTTAGATAGTTTCGCGGTGCCTTGCGGCGCGTCAACGTTAACACTATGCAGTGTGCGGGATACAGCGTGAAGCTGATTTATTTTTAATTATAACTCTAGTCTAGTCTAGTGTCAGTTCAGACAAACAGCTGCAGGGTGTGTGCTGTGCGTGTTATTCTACGACGGTTCTGTTTAAAAGAGCCTTTACAATAACAGTGAATATAAATTATATTAATATTGAAACTAAGGCATACAATAAGAGCACGAAGGTAATAATTATAATAAGAAATATACTAGGAGCCCAGTCGTGGCGCAGCGGCACGAAGTGTGACTGTAAAACCGACTGGTTGTGGGTTCGATCCCCATTCGAGGAGATGGAATATTTACTTAAATTTATATTTCCATTTCTTCGCTCTGCTGTCGAGGTTAAGCGCGACGTTGAGTTCTGCCACTCGACACGCAATGCCTCCAGAATTCGGCAGAAAGTGGGGAACGGAGTGTCATAACACTAGGTTCCCTCTGCGTACCCTGCTGTGTGCGGGATACAGCGTGAAGCTGTTTTATTTATTTATTTTTAAAATTGTAACATTTATCAAAAGATACAGCGTAAAGCTGAAAAATAAAGAATGTTTTAAAAAAAAATAATAAGAAAATTTACATTTAGGGAAAGTTTGAACGACAGAAGACATCTGTTGGCAGACAGATAGATTTAGGATAAATTATTGCATTTTGGAACTAGAAGTAAAACTTTTACTGAGCAAAATTATAATTTTTATCAAAAGACACAAGTGCATGTCTGCAAACGTAACGATTGTAGGTTCGATCCCCATTCGGGGAAATTGACTATTTAATTTATTCATATCTCGCTCTGGTAACATGGTATAAGCGCAGTTCCATCATTCAACAAACAAAGCCTTTAAAATTGGACGAAAAGTAGTGAAAGGAGTGTATTAACACTAAGTTCCCTTTGCCCACCCAGCAACATATCGCACACATTTCATCAGCATATTGCTACAGCGTAAACCAAAAAATGATATAGGAAAATAGAAATAAAAAAAAATTAAAAAAAAAAATTAGCTTCACGCTGTATCCCGCACACAGCAGGGTAGGCACAGGGAACCTAGTGTTAAGACACTCAGTTCCCCACTTTCTGCCGGATTCTGGAGGCATTGCGTGTTGAGTGGCAGAACTCAACGCCGCGCTTAATCTCGACACCAGAGCGAAGAAATGGAAATATAAATTTAAGTAAATATTCACTCCTCGAGTGGGGATCGAATCCACAACCAGTCGGTTTTGCAGTCACACCTCGTGTCGCTGCGCCACGACCGGCCTCAAACCAAAAAATGAAATAGGAAAATAGAAATGTAGTGGAAATAAATTCTCTCACAAAAAATGTACAGCATTAGGCAGAGGGAACCTCGATGGGGTATCGAACCCACAATCTGTCGCGTTTACAGTTATACTCTTGTGCCCATGTACCACGACTGACCTCTACCTAACTATAAAAAATAAACAATAATTCATATATTTATTTAATTAAATAATCGTATAAACAAATATTTGGTAGCCAAATTAATCACATATATATATCGGTTTTAACGTCAGCTATGGCGGGTGTAAATCAATTGATGGATCGTCGCTTGCCATCATATTGTCAAGCCGCGCGGTCAACTGATAAATTGCCTTTAAGCCATGTTACTTTTAATATAGGAAAACCTTTTCTTTCCTTGTTATTGTTTTATATTTAATTACATCTACAAATAAAATTTATTCTGTCTAGACTAATATTGTAAAAGTAAAATAAATCAGCTTCACGATGTTCCCCATGTATGACTCATATGCATATGCTTTTATAGTATATAGCATTTTCTTTAAAAGTTTGGTAACAAATCATTCCTTTCTCACTTATTGAATAAAAGAAAATAAACACCACTAACGAATCTTGAACGATATTTGAATTTACAATCACCATTTATCCATATATATTTATAATCCACGAAATCTCGAGATATATATCCTGTTATATCAATTTTTACCTTTTGAGGTACGGAACTAAAAAAAGAAAGAAAGAAAAGAAATAACTATTCTTACAAATAAATTATTTTATATTTAATAGAACGATATAATCGCAGAATTTTGATTTGAAGTTCCCAGACAGTATCTTGCAGAAATTAAGTACTTTACTTAAGCTTTAACTTAACTAAATGCAGCATAAAATATAACTTCTACAATTGCCATTTTCCATAACTATTAAAGTAATTGACTATTCAAGAAGAAACCTAAAAGAATGATTTATAAATTGAACATCATGTCGCTACAGAGGAGCAGTGAAACAGCGATTGCAATCTATAGACGCGATGGTCATTAATTACATTTCCACAAAAGGTTTAGAATATTTCGTTAGGGGCATCGCGGCGCAGTGGTACAAATGTAGCTATACACGACACGACAGTTGTGGGTTCGATTCCCACCAAAGGACATGAAATATTTAATATTTTCATTAGCTCGAAGCGTTGAATTCCGCCATTCAACACACAATGCCTCAATAATTCGGCTGGAAGCGGGGACCGAAGAGTTTTAACAATAGGCTCTCTCTGCATATGGTAGGGGCCATACGCGGTATACAACGTGATGCTGATAAAAAGCATACAGTAATTATGAAAAGTATATTATAAGTACAAAAATAAAATATATTTTACTGACCTATAAAATATTGTTTCGAAGCTTTTTCAAATAAAAGCGGTATTTTTTCATCTTATCTGTTTCTTTAGCTACTTATGTTATCTAGAGGAAAGGGCAATTGCTACGCTTACTTCTTTCTCCCTCTTTGCAGTTATGTCTTGGGAGTCCTCGTGCAATTTACGTGACCTTTCTCCAGTATAATCCATACTGTGTTCCCGAAGGTCAACACTCAGCATAAAATAAATAAAATATAAAAATAAATAAATAAATAAATAAATAAATTTTAGTGTGTTTACACATGTGACTAGAAAGCGATTAACGGAGTACCTTGACGTTAGGTTCTCAGTGGTAAAGCGGAAAAAAATATAATACGGTTATAATTCTAAATTTCATCAATGAAAGATCACATACACGTATTCACAATTATTTCGCTTATATGAGCAAAAATATATGGCAACATTAATGTAGATTTTCCTAAAATGTCAAAAGATTTTTGTTTTTATTACCCACTTAAACGTGGAAAACTTTCAACACGGCGGCGGTTCTTGCTTCTAAAACTTCTTTTACTTCGCAGACAGATTTAACAAGAAAAATGTTTCACAAAGTTCTATATTATGACTATGGCAAATACTATAATATTTTTATTTTCTCTGTCTTGTAAGACATAGTATTTTTCGCTGTTGTAAATGCAAATTTCATACATTGGGAGAGATGCCTTAAAATATTTTTTTTTAGTTACACGTTTAATCCCATACATAAGAGAGTAAACAGGAAGAGACTAGTATTAAGACACTCTGTACCTCACTTTCCACCAAATATTTGATACTTTATAGTAATTTAAGATTTTTTATTAGAAAATTCAAATACAACAGTACGGCGTATAGAGGAATAAACTACTGCTATTAATACTGCTACTAAGTTACTTCAATATTGCTAGATCCGGATTCATTATTAGCCTGTAACTGAAGTAACTATTTAACAAAACAGTAGGGGAAGGTGGCCCAAAACGTTAACTAATAAATAAATATAATTATAAATATAAATATAAATTTCCGTATCAATTTCAGAATTGTAAGTCAACGGGAAATACAATTTCTAAATATACTCAAACGCAAGTTTGGGAGTGTTTATTCATTTCGTATTTCGTTATTCAAAGGGATATAGATAGAAGCTAAAATGATATTAATATTAACTTATATCTATGAATTTACAAGAGACTTTAT
The DNA here is from genome assembly GCA_021202915.1 of Heliconius himera. NCBI lineage: Eukaryota > Metazoa > Arthropoda > Insecta > Lepidoptera > Nymphalidae > Heliconius > Heliconius himera. The sequence continues at coordinate 106,062 of JAJHJA010001146.1, read as the reverse complement.
TTTGTCTCCTTAAAATATTTTCTAAGCTATAAGTCTTAAATATCATTTATCTAGATTTTCATCTGGTTCATTATTGAATAAAACAAACTTTTTTTATTAGATTAAATCAGCTACACGCTGTATCCCGCATACAGCAAGGTAGACAGAAGGAACCCTAGTGTTAAGATATTCCGTATCTCACTTTCCACCGAGTTCTGGAAGTATTGGGTGTTGAGTGAATTCAACGCCGCACGTTTCCTCGACACCAAAGCAAAGAAATGATAATATAAATGTAAATAAATAATTCATTTCCTCAAGTGGCGATCAAACCACGATGTTATTTATATTTATAATTTATATTTATTTATATTTATATTTTATGTGTTTTTTTATGCGTATATCCAATTAGGAGTAATGCGGAATGTTGAGTGCAAGAAATTTGATCTGTAAAGTAGTTTGCACATATTATGTAAAGTTTTTGTTTAACTGACTAGTAACTGAATGGTAAGTGACTAGTAACTGACTAGTAAGTAAAAGTGTAACTACTCATTTACGATAGTATTTTAATAAAGCTTAAATTTATTAAATTTTAATTAAATTACAAAAAACCTGTGGGCTCCTTGCGACCACCTGTTACACACTCTCCGACGCGTAATACTCATTAAAACTCATTAGATCAAAAAATAAAAGTATAAACGTCTGGTCACATTCAGTTAATGGCAAATAGTTAATTTTGTAAGATATCACTGCCATCATCATACTTTCTATTATAGCTTTTGTAACCTAAATTAAAAATTAAATCAGTTTTACGCTGAATCCCGCACACAGCAGGTAGGCAGAGGGAAACTAGTGTTAAGACACTCCGTTCCCCACTTTTCGCCGAGTTCTGGAGGCACTGCGTGTTGAGCGGCGGCACTCAACACTTTTCCTCGGCACCAGAATGAAAATATAAATGTAAATAAATATTTCATTTCCCCGAGTGGAGATCGAACCAGTCGATTTTACAGTCACACTTTGTGCCCCTGCGCCACGACTGGCCCCAACCTTGTAATAGTAATAGTATAGTAAGTTTGCATATATTATATGCAAACTTTGTGACTTAATTATAATTACATACAAATTAAAACAAAAATATTCTTTGGCACAGTTCAAACTCATGGATATCTAAAATTATGTCCAAGGGATATATTCATCAACATCAAAAATTTTATAGTTTAGAGTCTTAAATGCGTAATGCGTTAGTTGAACTAAACTGTCTTAAAGACTGACCCGCTGCGTTCAAATTTTTATACGCTTTCTAAATAAGTATTTTTCTTATCTATGTGTGGAATAACACTTTAAAAATGTTTAAAAATATTTAAAACCTTAACAATAATTTGTTTTCTGACGTCATAACGTCTTATATATAGAAGGAATACCGGCTGCACGCGCGAAAAGGTATGACTCACTGTCACGTTCCTCCTGAGCTAAACGTGCAAGCGAGAGCACCGAACAAATGATAGAGAGGCACGATCAGCTTAAGCATTCGACTTGTGGCGGAAAGAGGGCGACGCAGCATCTTAATACTAGGGTAGCTCTACTACTGAATCTCTGATCTAGTAACAAAATTATTAGACAGTAATTCTGGATGTTTTGTTCAAACAGGAAATAAATTCACGCCTTTAAAAGAATTTGAGAAGTAATAACACACGTATATTTTAAAGTAATTCCATAACTCTCATTATAATAGACCCGTATTTTACAACACGCGTGCGTTTCCCAAGATTTATAAAGGTCTAATAGTATAATTAAATGTGTACATTTAATCAAATTAATCTCCTGTAATTACCTCATACTGTGAAACGTAATCTTGCTGTGTTGTCATATAATCGAAATATATGTATAATAAAATGTATTATCATTGTCCGTGTCCAACCTTTTAGTGAAAAGAATAGAAATGCCAGATCATCTTTTTTTGGTATAAGTAACCGATGTTCTTCGTCATAAAGTTCCCCGCCTCCTTAACGTTCAATGTTTGTTAATGTTTTGTCCTCTATGTAAATATTGAGTGTTCAGTGGCGGAACTCATCCCAACGCGCTCGTTCACCAGAGCTATTTCCCTATATGAAAAGAAATGAAATACTACGTCATTCTTCGAGTGGAAATCGAACCTACAACAGTTGCGCTTACACTCAGACGCTGTCCGAACCACAGTAGCCTTAATCTTATTTCATTAATTACGGTAGTAAATGAGAAACCTTCAAATTCCCATTAAGTATTAAATATATTTCTTAATAACAACGGTACACAAGCTATAATACTATATAGTATTGAGGCCAGTCGTGGCGCAGGGGCACAAAGTGTGACTGTAAAACCGACTGCTTGTGGGTTCGATCCCCACTCGAGGAGATTAAATATTTACTTAAATTTATATTTTCATTTCTTCGCTCTGGTGTCGAGGACAAGCGCGGCGTTGAGTTCTGCCACTCAACACGCAATGCCTCCAGAATTCGGCAAAAAGTGGGGAACGGAGTGTCTTAACACTAGGTATCCTGCAGTGTGCGGGATATAGCGTGAAGCTAAAAAAAATAGTATTATGTATATAAATTTAAGTTTTCTTTATTTCATAGCGGAAACAAATACGTTTTCGATTTTTTCATACAAAAAACATGTCATTTTATTTGGCAAACTGTGATCGACAATGCCACAGGCGAATATTGTTGTATTGTTATTTATGAAACACTTTTTGTGTTTTAAAAAATAGTGTGAATACGATGCGAATTCTCAAATAAAAGAAATGTTACCATTATATTTATATAAAATTAAATTTAAGGATTGCTCTTGTACATATTAGGGTAGGTAGAGGGAACTTAGTGTTGAGACACTCTGTTCTTCACACACTGTCCGCATTTCAAGACATTATGTATTGAGTGGTGAAACATTTAATATATATTCTCCTCCTCTCTATCATTTAGGTCACACAAGGGTGTGACTGTAACGCGACGGTTATGGCTTCGATCCCCACTCGAGGTAATGATTTTTTATCAGCTTCACGATGTATCCCGCACACAGGAGGGTAGGCAGAGGGAACCGTTTCCCACCAATACTTATTAATATTTTTATTTTTCGCTCTGGCACCAAGACAAGTTCGGCGTTGAGTTCCGCCACTCAACACGCAATGCCTTAAAAATTCGTGAGGCGGCGGAAAAGTGATTAACGGAATATCTTAACATTATAATCCCTCTGCCTAGCTTTCTGTGTGCGGGATACAGCGTGAAGCTATTTTAAGAAAATATATAACAAGCCGATACAGTCTAGGTGATATGTAACCTTCCATATAAAATAATAAAGAAAAAGTATAGAGACCAGTCGTGGCGCAGGCGCAAAATCCGAGTTAAGTTCCGCCACGCAATGCCTCCAGAATTCGGCCGAAAGTGAAGAGCGCAGTGTCTTAACTATCGCCAGGCTTCCTCTGCCTACCCTGCTATAAATATGCAGGATACAGTGTGAAGCTAAAAAAATTGAGTATATTTAATTTTTTTTTATTTTCTTAAGTTATTACTTGTAATTAAAAAATATACATAAGTAATCATATTTAAAAAGCGGTTGAGTTTTTCCATTTAAGTGATTCCATTCAGTTGTAAATATAAACCTTTACAGGTTTAGGCTCCCTAATTAAAAGTCAGCTATTGGTACTTTAAGTTCATTCGTCGATTCAATAGTACTTGCAAGAGTCTATTTGAATAAATAAAAATTTGAATTTGATTTTTTATAGATATATTGTAATTAGTATACAAGCCACGAGTTGAGCACTAGTGTATTTATTATAAAGAATAATTTAAAAAGATAAGTGCGGCGTTGAGTTTCGCCATTCAATATGTAATGTCTCCAGAATTCAGCGGAAATTGGAGAACGAAAGTAGCTTAAACGGAACGGAGTGTTTTATTGGATTGGATACAGGGTGAAGCTAATAAAAAACAAATAAAAAGTTACAAGATTTTTTGCCTTTGTATATATTTGTATTTCAAGAATAACCTTTGCGTTATATACCTAAATTATATTTGGTGTGACTTTGATGTAGTTATGTTATTTTAAGATTTTCTTATTACAATTATTCTTGTTTTACTTTTTCTCATTACATTTCCATATTGGTTTTGTCCCATGTTTAACTTTTATAAATCACATTCTTATAATTTACATTTATTTTCTGATTTTTTTAGCTTCATGTTAGCCTTATAAGGCTGTAGAGGGAACCTAGTGTTAAGACATTTCGTCCCCTATGTTTTATTTTTGAGATATTATGTGTTGAGGGGCAAAACTCAACATTGCGCTTTGTCTTGTTAACTGATAACTGAGGCAATTCATTCCCCGATTAGGAATCGACTCTATAATCATCGCGTTTATAGTCAGATACAGTGCTGCTGCACCACGACGGCCTTATTAATAAAAAAAATATACTAGTTGTAATTAGTACCCAGTAGTTTTAATATTTGAGGCCAGTCGTGGCGCAGGGGCACAAAGTGTGCCTGTAAATGACTGGTTGTGGGTTCGTAACCCACTCGAGGAGATGAAATATTTATTTATATGTATATTTTTTTCTTCGCTCTGGTGTGGGAAAACGCGGCGTTGAGTTCCGCCACTTAACACGCAATGCCTCCAGAAATTGGCGGAAAGAGGGGAACGGAGTGTCTTAACACTAGGTTCCCTCTGCCTACTCCGCTGTGTGCGGGATACAGCGTGAAGCTGATATTTCAATGAGAATAATATTCTAATATAAATATTAAGCCACAAATAAACGTGGTAAGGGTTGATTTTATTACTTGAATTTACAACTTCTATGGGTGACATATTAATTTAAATTAATTGAGATGGCTGTTTTACGACGGCAATATTGGCTTGTACGTTGACGATTGGTATTTGTCTCTTTTATATATGATAGGTCTCTTATTAAAATAGAGCTGCCTATTGCGTATTTTAGTATAGATCTATACCTAATTAAACATGATAGTTATGGGTTCGAATCCCTTGAGAATATTTATCTTATAATCTGGCATAGACATTTCCGCAGTAAACCTAACTTAGATCTTGGGCCGTTTTCGACGAAACAGCATTTAAATGAATGTGCGTACAGCACACTAAATGCAGTGTTATAGAAATATTTTGATGTATACTTATTTAGAAAACGTATAATTTTTTTAACGTAGCGGGATTCGAACCCGTGCCTCCTGGAAACCGACCAGGTCGGTTTTAATTATTTTTCTTTCCTAAATGTGGAATAACACTTTAAAAATGTTAAAAATATTTTGATGTGTTGGTCTATTACTCTGGTTGGTTGGACTTATTACAAATGTTGACTTAAGTGAAAAATATCTTTTTAATATTCCCTGTAGTAGACGACGTTATTTTCGATTTAGTTACGTTCAAATAATATATAATCTTTGATATAGTGTGTAACAGAAATGTCTTAATTGGAACGGAGTGACTCAACACTAGGTTCCCAGGCTACCTTCGCATACCCTATGAGCGGGATACAGCGTGAAGCTAAAAATATTTAAAAAATAGCATTCATGTAGGACTCATAAGTTGAATATGTTGGTTAAATTAATATTATTATTATAAACTAATTAAGGACTGTGATAAATATTGTTTTCACTTGACTTTTTTCATTGACTTTTAGTATAGTACTAATTACGATTTCACATATTGCGGAGTATATATACTTAATATTTATTAATTATTTATATTTTTACCTAAATGTGATTTTAAAAACATAAAATAATTATTAATGAAATAACATGACGGATATTGTCATTGTCAAAAATGGACCAAAAAAAAAGGGACCACACGGGAAGCCTAGTGCTTTCAAATAAAAAAAAACATCAAAATCACCAAGTCAAAAGTTTCCTCCTTTTCTTGTAGAAGTCGGTTAAAAATAGAATTCTACTATTATATATTCAACACATAATGTTTCAAGAATTGGGTGAAAATTGAGAAATGGAGCGTCGTAGCACTAGGTTCCTTTTGCCAGCCTATTGTGTCTGAAAAAGTGTGTTTTTTTATTATTTTGTAAATAACAGTGAGCAGAAATTGAATCGAATACCGTTTTTGATAGGTTAAAGATCCGTAGCATCTATTCGGATTTCAGATCTATGAATTATTCTAGTCGTATTACGTACGTGAATATTTTTATGATATTCTAGACTTGGAAGAGAGCTAGGTTTTACGTTAATGCCCTAGAGATTGTATGGAGTGTGATAGAAAAAACGGGATCTTTTATTTAATATTTACACTAGTATAGTGTATGGCAAGCGTAGTGTATTTATTAATTGAGATAAACATTTATTTAGTTAATTTTAATGAAAAATACAAGTACAAGTATATCCACCAACAAAACCTTTGGAAGTCAATTTCTAGGAGGCGCGGATTCGAGTCCCGCTATGTTCAAATTTTTATATATAGTATTTTTCTACGTTTTCTAAATAGTATTTTAAGCGTGGAATAACACTTTAAAAATATTAAAAATATTTAATAAATAGCATTCTCTCTTGCCAGATGATAATTCTTAGTAACTATGTTTGGATAGCGGGAATTTGTAAAAATCTCCCTACAGAGATGCTAACACCATATTTTTTTTTTTTTTATGGAAAAGGACAAGGCAAACGAGCGCTCGGGTCACCTGATGGTAAGTGATTACCGCCGCCCACGGCCCCGTGCAACACCAGAGGAGCTACAGGTGCGTTGCCGGCCTTTAAGGTGGAGATAGACGCGCTTTTTGAAGGTATCCATGTCATATCGACCTGGAAACACTGCCGTGGGTAAGCCATTCCACAGTTCCGTGGTGCGTGGAAGGAAATTCCTACGAAACCGCACAGTAGTGGATTGCCATGTATCCAGGTGGTGTGGATGATATTTCAGCTTATGGCGTACTGTGCGGTTCGAAAATTCGGCGGCAGGTAACAGGTCAAACAGTTCTTCAGAACACTCCCCATGATAAATGTGATAGAGAACGCACAACGAGGAAACGTCTCTACGCAAAGCCAAAGTATCAAGCCTTTCACAGATTATTGGGTCCCCAATGATTCGAATGGCTCTACGTTGTATGCGATCAAATGGTTCAAGCTGATACTGGGGTGCACCAGCCCAGAGATGAGAACAGTACTCCATATGAGGCCGAACCTGGGCCCTATATAGGGCCAAACGGTGTTTTGGCGTGAAGTACCGTCTCGCTCTGTTGATGACCCCCAGTTTCTTAGAGGCCAACTTGGCCTTGCTTTCCAAATGATCGCGATACTGGCAGTCACTCGAAACATTGAGGCCCAATATACTGATACTGGGCGCGGCTGTAAGGGAAATGTTCTGAAAGACTGGTGACACGATAAATGGGATTTTTTTAGTGGTTAACGCGCAAACTTGTGTCTTCAGGGGGTTAAACTGAACTAGGTTCCTTTCACCCCATGAGAAGACATTGTTGAGGGATGCCTCAACAGAAGACACAAGTTTATTTCGGCACTGTTCGGCGGTTCCCCGAGAAAGACTTGCTCGGCCGGAGTAAACGGCGTCCACCGTGCTATCATCTGCATAGCAATGAATGTTAGAATCCTCTAACATGTCATTGATATGCAGAAGAAACAGCGTAGGGGACAATACGCAGCCTTGGGGAACGCCAGCGTTTACGGGCATATGTTTAGAGCAAAAACCGTCGACAGCGACCTTGATGCTGCGCCCAGTGAGAAAGCTGGCGATCCACTTGCATAAATTCTCGGGAAGCCCATAGGATGGAAGTTTAGCTAGGAGCGCCTCATGCCACACTCGATCAAAGGCCTTCGCCATGTCCAAACTAACTGCCAGGCCCTCTCCCTCGCTTTCAATAGCCGCAGCCCAGCGATGGGTAAGGTAAACTAGAAGATCACCGGTTGAGCGACCATGGCGAAAGCCATATTGTCGGTCATTAATCAATCGGTGATCCTCTAGATAAACCAAGAGCTGGCTATTGATAATGCTCTCCATGACTTTTGAGAGCAGGGAGGTGATAGCAATAGGCCTGTAGTTAGATGGATCGGAACCATCGCCTTTCTTTGGGATCGGGTGGATAAGAGCGCTCTTCCATGAGTCTGGGACAACGCCGACTGAGTAAGAGTGCCCAAACAAACAAATATAAATAAGTTGTAACTAGTAATATAAATAAATTGTAACAAGCGTATAAAAATTTCGACGTAGCTTGAAGATGGCTTAGTGGTCAGAGCGCCTTCAGAGCGCCTGGTCGGTTTCCAGGAGGCGCGGGTTCGAGTCCCGCTACGTTTAAATTTTAATACGTTTTCTAAGTAATTATAAGGCATATTATGTTAGAGTGTAGTATAAATACATAAGTTTCCCTTTAACGTAATAGTTTAAAATATGAGAAAATAAATGAAAATTTTATCTTTAAGAATAATCGAGATGAAGTGTCATCATCGTTTTTTACTAATTTATTCCTTCCGAGCACTTTTATAAGTCTGAAAGTGACTGTGTCAAAGAAATTATCATATATAAAAATGATGTGACTACGTTAAAAAGAATATTATTCTATTATGTGAACGGTTATAAATTGTTTCGGAGTCAACCCTTATTTGGGGCTATAAATTAATTAGATTTTCTCGCAAAAGCAATACATGGCGTTGAATCTCGCTACACAATCCGCAATGTCTCCAATTCTGGCGGAGTCTTAATATTACGTGAGATATTTTTTTAGCTACACGTTGTATCCCGTACATAGCAGGATAGGTAAAAGCAACATAGTGTTAAGACGCTCTGTTTCCATAACGCGAACAGAGTGTCTTAACACTTCCGTATGAATTATGCGAGAATTCATTAGTCCATAAAATATTGTACCATAAACTATAATAGAAATGTGAGTCATACACACATTATATACTATTTAACTTATATGTACGTATCAAAAGAAAGTTTAATGTAGATATTGGCTATTTATTCCATCTTGATAGGCTATATGCTTCGTAAACATGCAATGGTTTTGTATTGAAAAGCAAACAAAAATGTAAAAACCCCTTTTATTTTTTAATTATAATTCATACAATTTTTTAACACACACACATAAGCACAAAGAAGCCTTGTAAGGTTGTGCTTATGATCTATTTTTTAAATTGTAATTAATATATTGTATGTTTTGCTTTTGTCTTGTTTTATATTTGTATTTATGTTAGACACCGTTGTGGTGCAGTGGTAGGTATACTCGAGGAAATCAGATATTTTCTTTTATTGAGTTCCGGCATTGAGTTTCGCAATTAAATTCATAATGTCTCAGAACATAGAGAAATAAACTGCAGCAAGCAATAGATCCAATCACACTCACATATTGTTAAATGTGATTTTGTTAAAAAACATTTATTTACACTTTAAAATATTAATTATCGATATAAATAGAAGTCAATCGGAGCCAGTCGTGGCACAAGCGTGCAACTGTAAGCCCGGGAGGTTGTGAATTCGATCCCCATTTAAGGAAATTTCTCAAATATCTAATATATGTAATATTTCCATTTTTTCGCTATGGTTGAGTTCGCGCGGTGGCCTGAATTACACCACCCGTCTCAATATATAATGACTCCAGAATTCAGTGGAATGTGGGGAACGTAAGTGGTCGTAATGTAAATTGAGTTTCTTAACACTAGGTTCCCTCTGCCTATTATGCTATACTCCGCGAAGCTAAAAAGAGACATATGTTTTTGTCTAATTCTTTTTATGAAGAGTTGGTCTCTATATTTAATTTTAAATTAAAATCAAATTAAATCAGCTTCACGCTGTATCCCGCATACAGCAGGGTAGGCAGAGGGAACCTAGTATTAAGACACTCCGGTCCCCACTTTCTGCCGATTTCTGGAGGCATTGCGTATTGAGTGGCAGAACTCAACGCCGCGCTTAACCTCGACACCAGAGCGAAGAAATGGAAATATAAATTTAAATAAATATTTCATCTCCTCGAGTGGGGATCGAACCCACAACCAGTCGGTTTTACAGTCACACCTCGTGCCACTGCGCCACCGCTGGCCTCAATTTATTTATTTTTTTAAATTAAAATATCCAAGAACCCGACCACAACAATCATACACAATTCCATACTAGTAATAAAACGTACATTTTCATCGCACAACGCACAAAATATCGCGTGTTTCAAAGTCAGATTTCGCGTGGAAAATGATTTCTCGTGATTCACGATCTCTATATCTCTACAATGTGTTTGACGGAAGCGAGCGCCATTAATCTAAGGAATCCCTTTTTTGGTTGTTTCCTGATAAATATTATATGCACACAATAATGTGTTGTCAGTATAACGCTATTGTTGTTGTGCGTGTATGTATGTTTGTTACGGAATAGATGCGGAAATTACTAATGTATCTACATTTGCATACTTATTGTTGTTTATTATTGTAACAAAATATTTATAGGATCACTTTGTTGTTCGTCTTTCAAAATCATTTTTATCAGAATTGGGTAGAGAAATGAATTTAAAATTACTATCAAATCTTTTTTTTAATAAAAGAAAAAAAATTATAAGTCAAAGAAACTAAACAAAACATCTCGTACTTTCTGTCTATATGTTTTTGCGTTTTCACTTTAACTAATAAGACGAAAAACATAATAATGCAATGAAATAAAAGTTTCTATTGGGTTAGTTTTCAAAACAAGAAGCAAATTTAAACAACAACCGGGAAATGGTAGTATGACTGTATACGCAACGGGTGTGAGGACGATACGATACGACTGCTAAGACGGCGAACGTTCAGTTCTACTACTCAACACCCAGTATGAGACTCACTATGTTCCCAGGTTCCCTCAGCCTATCCTGCTATATACGGTATAGAGCGTCAAGTTCAAAAAAAAAAACAAATCATAACAATGTATAATTAAATCATTGGCATTTCCGTAAATATTGCATTAGGGTTATCGCTCATCATATGGAAGAAAGCGAGTGCATCTCAAGCACACTTTTATCTTGTGAGGGAATAGACGTGTGTCGGATTTCTAAACACTTGATACTCCAAGCATTATGAAGCTTGCCAAGCTTTTAAACGACGCACAGGAAAATATTTTTTTTATTGCCATTATAAGTAAAAAAAAATACAAAAATGGTTATACTGTTATTTTAAGAGAAATATTGTAAAGTTGTTGTAGCTTAATATATGTTTATATGAATATTATAGAAAAGTAATAGTAATTAAGGCCTGTTGTGTCGCTGTCAGACGCGATGGTCGTGAGTTCGATTATAATTTGAGGAAATGAAATAGTTAATATTTTTTTTTCGCTTTGGTAATAGGACAAAGCGCTGCGCTCAAACATGCATTGCCTCTAGAATCGAAAGCAATCCTATAATAATCCTAAATCCTAGGCAAAAGATGGGGAACGGAAGTATGTTAATGTGAACGGTGTATCTTAATAAGTTCTTTTAATAAGTTCTATAATTTTCATGATTATTACACATTTTAAATGAAACTATTGTAACCGGATTAGTCGCGTATATTTAGGTTTATACATTTTTGAAACCCGACATTTCGAACAATTTACGATAGTCCGTGGTGAGGGGTAGACTGACATGGCATTCGTCTGTCAGTTGACATAATTATTATATCAAAGAATGGAATACAAAAACATCCTAATTTCAAAAGAGAGGATGGCTGGAAACTTTGTACCACCTGGGACCCACTCATAAAATATTTAAAATCCCAAATCCACCATACCAGAGGGCAAGATACAGTCAGCTCACTTTGCAGGAATCCAGGGCAGTACCCGAGATAATTAAGAAATCGTTGGCGGTAGTTTGATATAATAATTATGTCAACTAAGAAAGTTCTTTAAACAATAATAATTTTAATAATTATGAATGTACTCAATACATCCCAAGCCGAGATACCTTACTTATTTGAATTTCAAGTGAAGTTATTTCGTATGTTCGCTGTGATCTCTGGACATACGCGAAACATGTTTTGAAAATTAAAATAATATACACTTTCCCCTTTTTTATTTAGATTTTATTGTATTTTAAGAATAAAGAGAGAAAGAGGATCTAGCAAAAGTTGTTGAGGGCTTCAAGGCATTTGGCACTTGAGACGCAATGGTTTGAAAATTATGTGAAAAGCCGAGAACGGAATATTGTCACACTAATATTCCCTCTGCCTACATTGATAGTCCAGGGCACAGCATAAAATTACAAAAACAAAACATTAATTGAAATTCCGAATTAGGTACCATCTACTCAAATATTTCATTCAATAAAAAACAGCAGAAAATAAAAAGTAAAAAAAATGCTTTTAAACAATAAAATGATTCAACGTGACTCAAGTGTCACTCAATCACTTGTAGAGTGGACCAAGTGAGAGTGTTTGAGTAGCGATAAGTGCTAGAGGTGTTCGCAGGTGTTTTAAGCATTTTCAATTTAAGTTTTATGCCGTCATGGTGCAGTTGTATGTTCAGGGTCGATTTGCAGTCAGAGGAATGAAATATCGATTGACTTGTCGCGAAAGGTGTGGCGTTGAGTTCCGCCACTTAACACGCAATGCCTCAAAAATAGAGAATGGAAATGAAAATTCGAAACGGAGTGTCTTAACACTAGAATCCCAGGTTCCCTCTGCCTATTCTGATATTGTGCCACAAAGAAAATACATAGATACTAAAATAATAAAAATACTAAAATAATAAATAAACTAAAATAACAATTTAAATTTGTTTTTTCTTTACCATTCTATCAACACTTTCAACATGTCTGGATTGTTGGAATACTCTTCAACTACCGTCTGTAAGTTCGTTCAAGCTGATTAATATTCGATTGAAAGAATCGAGCGAATCGGAAATTAATGTTATAAAGTAGGAACTAAACGACGCGGCGATGGCGACTTGACTACGTTCTATTTTAATAATAATATTTACATAATTGTTTTAAATAAATTCATTTTTCAGTTGAGTTGAGTTGAATAAATTTGCTAATAGAAAACAGTTACAGTCGACATGATAAATACATTGATTTCTATTCATCGATACATTGGGGCCTGTCTTGGCGCAGGAGCAAAAGTATGAAACGGTAAATGTGACTAGTTGTGGGTTCGATGCCTACTCGAGGAAATTAAATTTATATTTTCATTTCTCAAGTTACAAGTTCATAATCATATGAACCGACAAATTTCATACATCTATAAAAAATTCTATGATAAAATTCTATGATTTGAACCTGCAAATTTTTATACATATGTTAACTCTTTGTGTTTTTACATGCAATAAAGTATATATATAACTTGATTTATTTACCGATGATAATATACTGTATTTTAATTATCTGTAGTATGCCATAACAAGTATGTTATGGCAACATTGTTAAATAGGCAGCCATATTTTAATTATATAAAAGGCAGTAGATATTTGTTTTGAGGTAATTTACTATTCTGGCTGGGCTGGAGCAGTGAAGGCCAGTGTTCATTAGTAAAGGGCCTCTTGATGAAAGATATTGTCCAAAAAATGATAATGTTAATATAACACAAACAAAGTAAGTTCAAGCGGGCGAAGCCGCGAGTGGGTCGCAAGTAGATAATATATTTTGAATCATATGAGATAATTGAAAAGCTACAAAATATTTGCGCTTCCCCCTTCTTATAGACACAATATTAATTTCAAAGCACGTTCCTGACATGTTTTCTCAAAGTATTGAAAACATTTTCCTTAATCCCACATTAAAGATAATTATTATGTGAAAGTATTTTTTTGCATTATTTGATTTTTTTATTTCAAAGGTTCTTCTGTTTTGATTCTACATATTTAGCACAAGAGTATTCGCCAAGACTTAAATTATTATCAGAACTGAACTCGTAATCCAAATTTTGACCTAATTGGACCCCGGTAAATAAGCGTGCAAGGTTTGACTTATACTAGCACACAAACTAATGCGGCAAAGTAAAAAAAAAGTTAAAATCAGCTTCACTCTGTCTCCCGCACACAGCAGGTTAGGCAGAGGGAACCTAGTGTTAAAACATTTTGTTCCCCACTTTTCGCCGAATTCTGGAAGCATTGCGTGCTGAGTGGAAGAACTCAACGCCGCGCTTTTCCTCGACACCAGAGCAAAGAAATGGAATTATAAATTTAAATAAATATTTTATTTCCTCGAGTGGGGATCGAATCCACAACCAGTCGCGTTGACAGTCACACTTTGTACTACTGCGTCACGACCGACCTCTAAAAAAAAGTTTTTAAATAATATATAAACCATCTGCCTTCTGGCAGCTAATAAATAATAGCTGCTAGGCACAAAACACTCGGTTATTGTACCACGCCTCCCTCAACCCTTAATATATTCGAGTTATGAGTTTATTTTTTTTCAGTTTTTCGGAAAGGATTCCTAAACCCGAGCGGTTATTATAGAAGAAAATAAATATTATGAATATCAGATTCCTAGATTTGGGTTTTATCAAATTTAGATGTTAGATCGAATCTTTAGTTGGAGAAGGCATCAGGTGTAATTCAATGTTATATTTTTGTTTTCAAAATATAGGCTTACGATTAGATAATTGACGTAGTAATCTAATTCTCATTATATAACTAGCCATATATTACAACTACCCAAATTCGTATTTAATGGACAATTTTATAGTATTTTACTAAATATCATATCGAAAAAAGATAAGAAATCTTAAGATTAAGGTTAAGACAAAAAAATCTTACGGGAAAACTAATATTCAAAAGTAAATAGAAGTTAATATTCAAAGAGCTTAATTCAATATAAATCTTACTGTAATCTTATAAGCAAAAAAATTGGGCGTATTATAAAATAACTTTAACGTCTTTGCTATGTACCCAAAAATTGATTTTTTACTATACTTATTAAGAAAACGTTTAAAAATTGGAAACTGTCCAAGTGCTCTGACCAACTAAGCTATACGTTCTGGTATGGCTATGTATTATAGTTTCATGGCAAAGGTGCTAACGTGACAGCGTGTTATATTTTGATGGTATTAATAAGAACATTCAGCACCTTGTTTTCTTTTCAATATTAAAATATCACACGCTTTTATTATTTATTAAGTGTTATATCTATACTTATAATAAATCTGTAGAAAAGTCGTTTCTGTACATTGAAAATATTTAAGAAAAAAATAGCCAGGGTGTTAAAGGATAACTAACAGAATCCATTTCCAACATTTTTGGAATTTTTGTCTGTTTGTCTGTCTGTTTGTCTGTTTGTCTGTTTGTCTGTTTGTCTGTTTGTCTGTTTGTCTGTTTGTCTGTTTGTCTGTTTGTCTGTTTATGTGAACACGTATCACGTAAAAAGTACACAATAAATTTAAGCAACTTTTATACATAAAAATTACAAATAAATCAAGGTAGGTTTTAGTCTTTATTTCATTGTAATCGCTTCACTCTATCAAAAGATATAAGTATTTAAGTTTTCAAGACGTTAATATTTGAGATACTAAAAAACGACACAAGTAACGCTATCTATTGACTAATAGTAGGTACTAACGAATCTTGATAACGCAAAAAACGTTCTGTGGAGTTAAACACTAATTACGACGGGAGGAATATTAATCATTTTAATACTATAGAATATTAATCATTTTAATACTAAAGAATATTAATCATTTTAATACTAAAGATATAAGTATTTAAGTTTTCAAGAAGTTTATATTTGACATATTAAAAATCGATACAAGAACGCTATCTATTGACCAATAGTAGGTACTAACGAATCTTGATAACGCAAAAAACGTTCTGTGGAGTTAAATACTAATTACGACGGGAGGAATATTAATCATTTTAATACTAAAGAATATTAATCATTTTAAATACTAAAGATATAAGTATTTAAGTTTTCAAGAAGTTTATATTTGAGATATTAAAAAATCGATACAAGAACGCTATCTATTGACCAATAGTAGGTACTAACGAATCTTGATAACGCAAAAAACGTTCTGTGGAGTTAAACACTAATTACGACGGAAGGAATATTAATCATTTTAATACTAAAAAATATTAATCATTTTAATACTAAAGATTTAAGTATTCAAGAAGTTTATATTTGACATATTAAAAAATCGATACAAGAACGCTATCTATTGACCAATAGTAGATACTAACGAATCTTGATACTCTCTTCTAATTGTGATGGGATCTTAATAGATGGCGCTGTGCATAAAAGAAAATATAGTTTGGAAAGGTTACCGCTACACTTTATCAAAAAATAATGTACTTAAAGTTTTAAAGATATTTATATTTGAAAAAAAAAAAGAAATTATTAAGAAATAAATTATTATATTGTTGAGTTATTATCTGCTTAACGTTAATTACGTCATGTAAGTGTAATCTATACTTATAATAAATTTAACATAACATTGTAATATTTTTCTAACAATGCTCGAATGGTTACAGTTAAATTGTAAGTCCAAAAGAATGACTTTAGAAACGTCTTATTTATTTGACTGTTGATAAATTTACGTATTCTTAAAGTACAATTGTTCATAGTACTAATTATAAAGTAAACTACATTGAATTGTTGGTGAAGATTACCTTCGTAACAGTCTAGCTTAATTCGTAATTATTTAACACAGTGATAAAGAATGACTTAATATTCAAAGAAATATTTTGAATAGGTTCTTCAGTCCGTTCGTTCGTTTATGTTATTAATATTTTTTTAAGAAACGTATAAAAAAATAACTTTTGGGAGCAAAAACGTGCTTTCTACGTATATTCTGTATATCAATTATATATTTAACTAATAATATATGTTACTAATTTAAAAACTGTACAGGAGCTAGATAAGTTATTTTGTAAATAATATCGTGAGTAGTAATCCAAATCAATTAATTATTAGTTAAGGCTGTTTGTAATATCTATATTTCTTAAAAGAGTAATCATGTAATTCAAGCGGACAAAGCCGCGAATAAATAATAAAATTATCGTTGTAAAATAAAATACAATTTGTCAAGAACGACGCACGCACATTTTTTTTTTTTTATCAAAGGGAGACCGCCGCATACGCCTCATTCCGAAATCGAGCTGTAGGTTTTGGCGGCAAAGTTCAAAGTTCTAAAATCTAAAGGTTTTAGTAGTATTTTTGTAGTAGTATGTGTTTACGTTATTGGTATCAAAGCGTAACTGCCTCACACGAAATATAGATATGATTAAACATCGTGAAATGAAAAAAAAAACTTACGTCTACACTGTTGCTTAAATTCTTTAGGTATGGAATTAAAATATTTTACCTATATGCTATTTCCGTAAAAGGAGCGCTGACGCGCTTCTCTTCTGTTCTTTGTTAAAGGCCAAAGTTGTGGCTGCAACGCGACTGGTGTGGGTCCGATCCCCACTTGGAGGATTGAATTATAATTTAATAATATTTTCATTTCGTTTAATACCCTGCTAAAGGCGGGATAAAGCGTGGATCTGGTTTTAACTTTGTGTGAACCGATTAAAATAAAGTCCAGTCCAGTTGAGGCCAGTCGTGGCGCAGCGGCACGAAGTGCAAGCACTCGAGGAGATGAAATATTTACTTAAATTTATATTTCCATTTCTTCGCTCTGGTGTCGAGCGGACGAAAACACGAAAGAACGAGAACACGCAATGCCTCCAGAATTCGGCAAAAAGTGGGGAACGGAGTGTCTTAATACTAGGGTTCCTCTGCCTAACCTGCTGTGTGAGGGATACAGCGTGAAGCTGATTAAAATAAAACTAATATTAAATTGCCAAAATGCAAACAAAAAAGGATTTAAATCGTGTCGACGGTGGGCGTAAATAATAAACGAGTAGAGCCTCGGCCATGTCCTGGCCTTTGGTTCTAATCATATGTGAACACATGACACATGTACAAACACTCAGAAGCTCGGAGCAGTGCCTGGGACTTGCGACCACAGGTGTAGGCTTCAGGGTACCCTTTACTGTAACAAACACTCGCCTTCACTGCTCCAGCCCAATGTAATTACAAATAGGTGTTAACCACATTCATAATTACGATAATAATCGATTAACTAAATAATCAATTATCCGAATAGTCGAGGTTAGTCAGTGGCAGAGCACGAGTAGTGCTCCGAGCCACACCAGAGCCAAGACTGCCCGTACAATATCCGTGCGGTCTTTTATACGATCGCTAATAAATAAGTTGTAGGGTAGAATGAATAAGAATCGTGTTGCCAACACGGCCATCCTGCATGGTGCCCGCCCCGGGCACCCCAC
Organism: Heliconius himera; assembly: GCA_021202915.1. NCBI lineage: Eukaryota > Metazoa > Arthropoda > Insecta > Lepidoptera > Nymphalidae > Heliconius > Heliconius himera. The sequence goes on along the minus strand of JAJHJA010001146.1, from coordinate 87,906 downwards.
GAGTCGGGATAAATCACTGTAACAGTAAACAGCAGTTGGTCGTGCGCCTAAATTATACTGTATCATAAAATAGTCCCATAATGGAATTTTGCTCATTTTATCATTCTTTACACTGAAATAATATACAACATGACCCAACTTAAAAGGAATATGCCGCACTTAGGAAACCCTAAAGGGACTATGCCACACTTAGGAAACCTAAAGGGACTATGCCACACTTAGGAACCCAGAGTCATAGCTCAACACAACTTGGTCTTAAAGAGCATTTCACTCACTTAAGCGTACCAAGTTGTTAAAGTCGTCTTGCTCTTAAAGAGTATTTTTCTCACTTAAGAGTACCAAGATCAACTTTGAGCCCACATGTCAATATTCAAATGATATTATAAAATTATTGAGCAATATTCCAGATTATACTCTTAGTATATATTTTATCACGGCTCGCTTAAATTCCAGTGGTTTCTTTCTGCTTGGTCAACCTGATCACACCAGTGTGGATCTGGATTGAATGAAGCAATATCACTCAGTCTTGGTCTTTGTGTTGTTGTAGTTGAATTACTAAATAAACCTGCAAGGAACTCATGATTAACTTGCATACTGGCCTGTTGTTGCTTAGACAGCGTCTCCACTCTCCAGAATATTAGCCAATGCCAAGAGTGTCTCCGAATTCCTTGGTATGTTTCTTCCTTCAGCGCGAGAGGATGAACCTGCTTGGTCCATCCCACTTCTGATGTCGACGGTGGGCGTAAATAATAAACGAGTAGAGCCTCGGCCATGTCCTGGCCTTTGGTTCTAATCATATGTGAACACATGACACATGTACAAACACTCAGAAGCTCGGAGCAGTGCCTGGGACTTGCGACCACAGGTGTAGGCTTCAGGGTACCCTTTACTGTAACAAACACTCGCCTTCACTGCTCCAGCCCAATGTAATTACAAATAGGTGTTAACCACATTCATAATTACGATAATAATCGATTAACTAAATAATCAATTATCCGAATAGTCGAGGTTAGTCAGTGGCAGAGCACGAGTAGTGCTCCGAGCCACACCAGAGCCAAGACTGCCCGTACAATATCCGTGCGGTCTTTTATACGATCGCTAATAAATAAGTTGTAGGGTAGAATGAATAAGAATCGTGTTGCCAACAATCGGTTAAGCCGTTTCTGAGATTATCGTGAACAAATTCACAGACAAACAGACAAACTGACCAAGTTCTATTACAATGTTAATTGTAATATCTTCCATGTACAGCCACCGATGAGTTAGGATTTTATTGTTAATATCGATAAGTTGTGTTTTCATTTAAAAAATTCAAGTGAAGATTCTCATGGGAGGTACGAAAATGCGACCTAAAGTTTTAATAAATTTGTCATTAAAAATCTTCATTGCGTTGCAAACATACATTATAGGTATATCAAAACACGAACATAATTCAGTGTGTTAATTAAATAATTTTGTGGTTTAAGCGGGCGAAGCCGCGAGCGGGTCGCTAGTTTGTAATAAGAGTTAATTTATTTGTAACTTTTTAGTTCATTTCATTAACAAATAATAAAAGCTTGTTCTTAAAAAAGGTGTTTTTGTTTTAATTTTATTTTGAAAGAAAGCAAACGTTTCTCTTGTCAGCATAAAAGCATAATAATAATAAAATATATTTATTTAGTAAAATACGTGTTACAGATTTGAAGACACAACTAATGAAACAAATGTTTTTTTTTTAAATATATAATAAGGATATTTTTAGTAAACTGGACGAACTGACGATTTCACATAAGTAAACAGTAATAAACCTATTAAAAGAATTAAGGATTTCAGATAAGTTAACAATTTCAAAAGAGGTTTATTGTGAAGTAATTTTACTGATATATTATGTTTAATATGTGTATTTATATTTATTACTTTAAATAGGTGTATATGCATATGGTAAATAAATGTGTGAGATATAATGTTTGATACTGAGTCACCCACATATCTAATATTAAGTTATATTTATACAGCGTGATTTATTTTATAAACATCCTTAATTATTTAAAAGGATATTTTAATATTATTATATCCTACTTTGTTCTAGCTTACAAAAGAACTTATATTATTAAATATTTTTTTTATGAAAAAAAAATAAATAAAGAAAAAATCACCAGTAAAGGCCTGAGGCCGGTCGTGGCGCAGCGGCACGAGGTGTGACTGCAAAACCGACTGGTTGTGGGTTCGATCCCCACTCGATCACACACATTAAATACATATTTTAAAAGTTATTTTTTTAAATTTTCTTATAAAAATATTTAAGTTTTTCAAATAACATTAATAAAACTGTTGACCTTAATAAGATATTTCTTAGTATAGTTTAACAAAATTTTACTGGTGATAAAAAAAAATAATTAAATTAGCTTCACGCTGTATCCCGCACACAGCAGGGTAGGCAGAGGCAACCTAGTGTAACACTCCGTTCCCCACTTTCTGCTGAATTCTGGAGGCATCGCGTGTTAAGGGCAGAACTCAACGCTGCGCTTTGCCTCGTCAACAGAGTAAAGAAATAGAAATATAAATTTAAGTAAATATTTCATCTCCTCCTCGTTTTACAGTTACACTTTGTGCCGCTGCGCCACGACTGGCCTCATTTATATAAAAAAGCTAAATTAAATTATAATGCAAAACAGCTATTTTATGTTGTATTTAATCTGATAAGTAGAATGGGCCAACTATCTCTAATATTGGTGTGAGTCAAACTCACAATCATTCTATTAACGTCAAATTCGTTTATCTAGTTTTTGGCTACTCGCTGAATCCTGCATACAGCAGAGTATTCAGATGAATTCTAGTGTTAACATACTCTGTTCTAAAGTTTCCATTGAATTTCAGAACGGCAGAACTGACTTTTCGAATGGCAGAACTTAACGCCGGCCTGTGCTTTGTTACCTGGGTGGAGATATGTAAATAATTTAAGTATAATTATAGGCTCGAGTGACCTCATATATACTCGTACTATCCCACTTCGCCAAGATTAATTATTTCTCGACGATCTATCCTCGATCTATCTCGAAGCAAAATATTATTGCTTTTATTAGATCCTAGCTTTATCATACTAATTAGGTCTTATTCTTGCGGTGCGCCGTTAATTGCCTATTATTTTTCTTACAAATGGAAGATATTACTGGCGTGGCCACCAGCAGTGAGATACATTTCAGTTTACTTTTTATTAAAACAGCTTCATTTGAGACACTTGTAAAAATATATAGCTATGTTTTTACCAAAGACAAGTACATGAAATTGCATTTTCTTTATATATATGTATAGAATATATATTATATGACCAATAAGGGTAACTGAGCTGAAGCCAGTCGTGTCGCAGAGACTGTGGTGGTGGGTGATGGGTTCGATTCCCTCCTAATGTTATGAAATATTTAATATTTTCATTTTTTCTGTCTGGTGTCGAGGCAAATAAATTGAGTCCCGTCACTCATCACGCAAGGCCCCCAGAATTGGGCGTAAAATAGGGGACAGAGTGTTTTAGCACTGGGTTCACTCGGCCTACACTGCTATGTGCAGGAAATAGCGCGAAGCTGATTAAATTCTTAATTATTAATTATCGCTCAAGTATTCATGACATTGCAAATGAGATAGAATGAGGATCGAGGGCCTTAAAAATATTGTACAAGGCGCTGGTAGTACTAAAACTGATATTAATCATATACTGCAATAATACAAGCATTTAAAGAATGTAGTATTATCAAATGGATGGTCTGCAATAAAATATATTTTATTGTTCTATTTTACTTAATTTCTTAAGGGATTAGATATGAAAGATGCTATTCCATTTGTCTAGCAACTAGAAATAATCTAGTACATGTATATAACTGATTTGTGACAGAAGTTTATTTTATAATATGATGAAATTGTCAAGGGTCTAGTAAAGTTGTCGCAATCAGATCAATGAGTCTAAAATTGTGCCGAAAATGGCAAACGTAGTGTCTTAACACTAGGTTCTCTTTATTTATCCTGCTACGTGCGTCGAAAACAATATTATAAGTTTGTCACCCATTTCTGTAGATATTTTGATGATAAAATATTAATTTCACTACGATTTTTTTCAATATATGGTAATATAAAATCATTTTGGATAAATTTGTAGGTTATAAGAAATCTAAACATTACAGTAATAACGTTTCTAATATCTTCTGTAGAAAAAAGACATGGCGCTCCTCACAGCATATAGCAACGTATGGAAAGGTTAAAATTGAAAATAAATGAGCGATTTAATAAAAAAAAAGCCTGTTTCATTCATAAGATATTTTCAGTAAATTGAAATTTAATATTTCTTTTGTTTTACTTTAAGAAATATGTATTGTATTTTTAATTATTATGTGCCGTATTTTTACTGAATCTCTTATTCGTATGTATTTTATAACTATACTAGTGTAGTATTAACGAATAATAATTCATTCCTCCGAGAGGGAATTGAATCCACAACAGTCACGTTTACAGTCAGAGGCTGTGCCGCTGCGTCACGACAGCCTCATATTTATAATTTTATTTAAAAAACATTTTACTTTTTCAATATATATTTTTTGACATTTATATTATTGCAAAAATTCTTAATTTCAAGATCTGTAAATGACACACATTAAGGCTTTATACGTAATTAAGAGAAAGGATAAGAAGCTTAGGTCGTCTTTTAGCAATCTTGAGTTACATTGGGTTATTGGAGAAGCCACAAGAATAAGGTTTTAAATTATTATAATATTAAGTAATAGGCAATTATATATGACGAATATAATCTGAAAAATATTACCGTAGGGAGATATCTGTTTTGATAGGCAGCCATATTCTAATGAAATGTATAAAATGTACCGTTGATTATTAATTTAAGGTAATTTGCTATATTGGGCTGGAGCAGTGAAGGCAAGTGTTTGAATAATGTGTTCGCAAGTCCTAGGCACTGCTCCAAGCTTAACAGTATTGAGTATCTATATTTTATAATTTTATGTAAAAGACCTAAACTGCAGTTTTCTATGATGTTAAGAAAATTGCAAAAAACTGAAAACTTTTATTTACAGCAGACAGAGAAATTAGATGTCGCGTCTTAATACTAGCCTATATTGCTATTGGAATAGATCTTAAGGCTGTATAGAAATTTTCTATATTATTTAATAAATTTAATATCTATAACTCGGACGGAAAGTGAAGGATGAAGTGTGGTATGCTTATCCTCTCTACCTATTCTGCTATATACCGTATACAGCGTGAAGCTACATTCACACATAATAAATAGATAAAGAATGATAAACCATCAAGTCCCTTTGGCGAAGTAACATTGAACAGGAATTATTTCCTGCAGTTGCAGTGTTACTATGATTGCGAAATATAAATCAATAATATAAATATTGAATCAATAATATAATTTGAGGCCAGTCGTGGCGCAGCGGCACGAGGTGTGACTGTAAAACCGACTGGTTGTGGGTTCGATCCCCACTCGAGGAGATGAAATATTTACTTAAATGTATATTTCCATTTCTTCGCTCTGGTGTCGAGGTTAAGCGCGGCGTTTAGTTTTGCCACTCAACACGCAATGCCTCCAGAATTCGGCAGAAAGTGGGGAACGGAGTGTCTTAACACTAGGTTCCCTCTGCCTACCCTGCTATGAGCGGGACCGTTGATGTCTCTAAGGGATTTGCGTTTCACATATATAAATCGCAGAATCAAATATATCTACTTATCTTATGGTTGCCATTGTTTGTCACATGTTTTGAAAGTTTAAAAATATAGAATAATGTGGTATATCAATCAATTTGGGTGGATAGCATATCAAAATGTTACACCACTCAAGTTGATTAACACATTTTCTTAGCTTCGTTCTGTATTCCGCACACGTATGTGCATGTAGTAGGGTACAGCGGAACCCGGGAAATTTATTATTAAACATTAGATTTACGTGAGTGAGAATCGAACCCGCAAGCCCTGCGCCACGACTGGCTTCAACAACGAAGTAAGTTAACACTGGATTTTCTCAGTGTACCTAGTTAGTTCAGCGCGGGTGAATCCCAAAAAATATTTGAGAGACACTGTCCATGTTAGAAAAGTATAATGTTTCAATACTGAAGGGTGGCCAATCATAAGAACGCAGATAGTCAATCTGTTTATCCTCGACCCTTGTGAATACCCCTTTATAGAATCCTTTGGCATTTTTCTATATTTCGGTATTTTTTTATTATATTCGCGCAGGCAATTTAGTTTATAACACTATTATAGAGTGGCCTTATAAATATAAATAAACCTGTTTATATTACGGAAAGGTTTATTATATCTATTTTTTAGATGAAATTTCAATATCAATATAATTTTGATAATTTGAGCGTAAAAAACAATTTTAAATGTTTTTTTCAGACTTTTTTAGAATAGTATGTTTTTTTTGTTTATTATCACAAAACAAAAAATATAAAAAATAATACATTGATAAAAATATATGTAAAAGCTTTTATTTATAAAATAAAATATTGGGATAGGTACAAAGAGATCTGTCCAGCACTGCTTTATTCTCTACAGTGGCCTTTATATGGCTTCTCGCTGTATCCGCACATAGCAGGGAAGGCAGAGGAAACCAGGGAACATAGTGTTGAGACACTGTTTCCATTGAGATAATTTTGTTCCTCATTTTCGCCTCATATTCAAGGCATTACCTACACTATTTACTACTACATGTGTTTAGTGACAGAACTCAACGCTGCATTTTGCTTCGTTACCAAAGCGAGAATATTTTATTCACTCCAATGGGAATTGAACTCACAACCGTCGCTTTTCCTCACACAACGTAACGCTAATATACTTTATAATATTTTGAATGGAGCAAGAATCATTATTAGTTCTTGAACTAAGTATAAAGCAAGTATCGTTAAAGAGACACGTGAATTTTAAAGTTTAAGCCTCAAGCGTCATAATGTAAATTAACAGGCTGTGTGTGGCTTCTTGTCACAGTTTCTTATATGGCATATCCTTAAAAGCAAGTATACGTGAGATTTTTATTAATATAACCAAAAATAAAGTAAAACTAGTACATTTTGTGTTTACGTGATAGCTATGCATCCCATTTCTGATGAATTTTTTTGTCACAAATTATCTTATGCCTTGTCTGGTTGGTTACCAGCAAAGCGCGATGTTGAGTTCCGCCACTCAACACGCAATGTCTTCCAAATCCGGCGGAATGTATGGAGCGGAAGTGTCTTAATGGCCTCGAAGTGTCTTAGCTCTAGGTTTTCAGGTACCCTCTGTCTACACTGCTATGTACAGGATACAGCGTGTATCTAAAAAAATTTTCATTATCTTCGGGGGTTGGATTATGTAAAACACCTATTAGTGTTCAGTTAAAACCTTGGACATCTTATTTCTACTTCTGATTCTAGTATTTAGTATTATGAGATTTTTCTTTACCCTCTCCTCTACTATTAGTTAAATAATATAATAATAATAATATAAAAAAAAATGTTTCCATTTCCATCCTGTTACAAAAGCTTCCGAATATTTTAAAATATTTTACAGAACTTGTGATGTTCAGTTTGAGACTGTATTGACTTTGGCAAAAAGTGGGTGGCGGATTTGAAAAAATATTTTTATTTCTTCGTTCTGTTAATAAGACAATGTGCGGCGTTGAGTTGCGCCACTAAACACGTAATGTCTCGAAAATTGAGTTATGCGTGGGTAATTGTGAGAATTGTCTTAACTAGAAGGTATCAGGCTATCATGCAATACATGGGATAGAGCGTGAAATAAAAAAAATATTATGGCATTGTCGTAGCCCAATAAATATTTGTACGCTTTTCAATCTCATCAGGAAAATATTGATATTGAAAGTATATATATACTATTAACCATTACGGGGTTTTTTCTACGCTTATCTTGCATATACTAGGCAAAGTTTAGTGTTAAGACACCATACGTTCTCCAGTTTCTATCCGATTTCAAAATATGAAATTATTGAGTGGCACAATTATTTATTAGCTTCGCGCTATCTATCCCGCATATAAGGGTAGGCAGAGGCAATGTCGATCTTAAAACACTCCGTTCCCCACTTTCTGCTTACTTCTGAGGGCATTGCGAGCTGAGTGGTGGAACTCGACGAACCGCTTTGCTTTATGTCCAGAGCAATAAAATGTTCTGCTCTTACCAAACCAAAGAATGAAAATAGTTTATTCTCCCGAAACGATGGTACATATTATGTAGATGGCATATCAAAGTTATCAATTGTTGGCAACACGATTCTTATTCATTCTACCCTACAACTTATTTATTAGCGATCGTATAAAAGACCGCACGGATATTGTACGGGCAGTCTTGGCTCTGGTGTGGCTCGGAGCACTACTCGTGCTCTGCCACTGACTAACCTCGACTATTCGGATAATTGATTATTTAGTTAATCGATTATTATCGTAATTATGAATGTGGTTAACACCTATTTGTAATTACATTGGGCTGGAGCAGTGAAGGCGAGTGTTTGTTACAGTAAAGGGTACCCTGAAGCCTACACCTGTGGTCGCAAGTCCCAGGCACTGCTCCGAGCTTCTGAGTGTTTGTACATGTGTCATGTGTTCACATATTATTAGAACCAAAGGCCAGGACATGGCCGAGGCTATACTCGTTTATTATTTACGCCCTCCGTCGACATCAGAAGTGGGATGGACCAAGCAGGTTCATCCTCTCACGCTGAAGGAAGAAACATACCAAGGAATTCGGAGACACTCTTGGCATTGGCTAATATTCTGGAGAGTGGAGACGCTGTCTAAGCAACAACAGGCCAGTATGCAAGTTAATCATGAGTTCCTTGCAGGTTTATTTAGTAATTCAACTACAACAACACAAAGACCAAGCCTGAGTGATATTGCTTCATTCAATCCAGATCCAGACTGGTGTGATCAGGTTGACCAAGCAGAAAGAAACCACTGGAATTTAAGCGAGCCGTGATAAAATATACACTAAGAGTATAATCTGGAATATTGCTCAATAATTTTATAATATCATTTGAATATTGACATGTGGGCTCAAAGTTGATCTTGGTACTCTTAAGTGAGAAAAATACTCTTTAAGAGCAAGACGACTTTAACAACTTGGTACGCTTAAGTGAGTGAAATGCTCTTTAAGGCCAAGTTGTGTTGAGCTATGAGTCTGGGTTCCTAAGTGTGGCATAGTCCCTTTAGGTTTCCTAAGTGTTGCATAGTCCCTTTAGGTTTCCTAAGTGTGGCATAGTCCCTTTAGGGTTTCCTAAGTGCGGCATATTCCTTTTAAGTTGGGTCATGTTGTCGAGCTATTTCAGTGTAAAGAATGATAAAATGAGCAAAATTCCATTATGGGACTGTTTTATGATACAGTATAATTTAGGCGCACGACCAACTGCTGTTTATTGTTACAGTGATTTATCCCGACTCGTGGGGTGCCCGGGGCGGGCACCATGCAGGATGGCCGTGTTGGCAACACGATTCTTATTCATTCTACCCTACAACTTATTTATTAGCGATCGTATAAAAGACCGCACGGATATTGTACGGGCAGTCTTGGCTCTGGTGTGGCTCGGAGCACTACTCGTGCTCTGCCACTGACTAACCTCGACTATTCGGATAATTGATTATTTAGTTAATCGATTATTATCGTAATTATGAATGTGGTTAACACCTATTTGTAATTACATTGGGCTGGAGCAGTGAAGGCGAGTGTTTGTTACAGTAAAGGGTACCCTGAAGCCTACACCTGTGGTCGCAAGTCCCAGGCACTGCTCCGAGCTTCTGAGTGTTTGTACATGTGTCATGTGTTCACATATTATTAGAACCAAAGGCCAGGACATGGCCGAGGCTATACTCGTTTATTATTTACGCCCACCGTCGACACAATATCCGTTAAAATACAACTATCTCTTGAGATTCATTCGGTCCTCTTTCCACGTGACTAAAGTGTCACCGGTTCGTTACATTACTTTGACATGACATCGACATTATAGGATTACCTTTCCCGAGAAATTTTGAAAGGATTTTTGAGAACTCTTGATAGAATAAGGGTTGAGTATTTTTTTTAAATATTTCTTATAATATTGATTTAATTCTAAAATCGACTACTAAATTATATAATACGTTTGTTTAAAAGTTGAGGCCAGTCGTGGTGCAGGCGCACAAGTTTGTGTCACTGTAAATGCGAAGGGTTGAGGGTTCGATTCCAATTCAAGGAAATGAAATATTTAATATTTCCATTTTTTTAATCTGGTGTTAAGGCAATGCGCAGCGTTAAGTTTCTCTACTGAACACGCAATTCCGAGAGTATGGTATTAAATGGGGAACAGAAGTATAATGGGAACGGAGTGTTTTAACCCTAGATTCTCAGGTTCCCTCTATGCTTATCCTGCTATGTGAGGGATACAGCGTCATGCTAAAGAAAAAAACAAACATTTTAGCCAAGTTTTAGCTGTTCCAGCACTCTTGATATAAGATTGTTAGCTTTCAATATATTTTTAGATTGAATTACATTAAAAGTGGTTCTCCAATTTGTTTAGCCTAGACTAGAAATAGTTTAGTTGAATGAGTGATTCAATTAACTAAATGGAGGTGAATCTTCTTGAGAAATAACGTTTACTTGAATTTGCACTTACATAAGTGTTGATGGTAATAGAATACTGTTATTATTTAAAGTTTATTACATTAGTTAATCAAATAGTGGATATAAAATTAATATTAAGACACTTCGTTCTCCACATTCCTCCCAATTTTTGAACACGGCGTGTTAATAATTATAATAGCACATATATAAATAATAGTAATGTAGTAGTGTAGTAATAATAATGTCGATATTTGATATTCATAAGATATATGTATATATATATATATATATATATATATATATATATATATATATATATATATATATATATATATATATATAACAGGAGTTAATATGCAAACATTACAGTTATTTTACAAAGAATATTATGAATCCTTAACCAAATTAATAATTTTACATTTAAGACTGTTTCTGAAGCTGTACAATTATTAAGTGACATCAGCACATTTAACAGAGCTTTAAAAAACATAACATAGGTAAAAAGAACGTAATGTTACAAATATATATATATAAAAAAATAAAAATTAAATTAGCTTCACGCTGTATCCCGCACATAGCAGGGTAGGCAGAGGGAACCTAGTGTTAAGACACTCCGTTCCCCACTTTCTGCCGAATTCTGGAGGCATTGCTTGTTGAGTGGCAGAACTCAACGCCGCGCTTAACCTCGACACCAGAGCGAAGAAATGGAAATATAAATTTAAGTTAATGTTTCATCTCCTCGAGTGGGGATCGAACCCACAACCAGCTGGTTTTACAGTCACACTTCTTGCCGCTGCGCCACGACTGGCCTTGTTTACTTTATTGTATAAAATATTGTATAATAGTGCTTCAAAAATATATATTTTTATCAACAGTCATATAATCAAGACGTTTCGAATGTCATTCTTTAGCCAGGGTCATACCAGCGCGATTTCTATATAACATTCGCTGGCAAGCTAATGCCTTGAGTTCATTCAAATGACGATAACTTTTTTTTTAATGAACCGATTTTGATGAACCAAACTTTAGAACCTAAATTGAGTTAAAACAAAGCAATTGGTGAAGATTTTATTACATTAGTTAATCAAATAGTGGATATAAAACTAATATTAAGACACTTCGTTCTCCACATTCCTCCCAATTTTTGAACACGGCGTGTTAAAAATTATAATAGCACATATATAAATAATAGCACATACATACAGAGGCCCTTGTGGCACAGGGGCACGACCGTGCGACTCTAAACACGACTGTTGTGGGTTGGATTCCCATGACAGGAGATGAAATATTTAATATTTTCATTTTTTAGCTACAATTCTTCGATCTGACTTGAGTTTCGCCTATCAACATGCAATGTATCAAAAATACAGCGGAAAGTTCGGACAGCAGTGTTACAATGGAGAATGGAATATCTTAACAATACGAGTAGTCCCTTGTTCTGTCTACAAGTACTACTACATGAATGTGAACCTATAAACATCGCCTACATTTACCATACTGCAGACCTTCACACTTCTATTATGACGTCCTCCGGATGGTATGAGCAGATACAAACATTACGCCATATAATAGCGCAGGCTACAGTTTTTCCATAAATTGCAATAGTTTTTAAAAGCGAATATCATTTCATAAATCATTTTAATTGTTTATATTCCCATGAAAACGGGGTGGAAATGTTTTTTTTTAAATTTCTCACATTGGCTGAGTGCCAGGCAAGTGGGTGAGAAACTCAGTTCGACTATTCGATATTACTTTAAATATAATTTACGATAAATATACATAAAATATACATTCTCTGAGCAGTAGGGAATAATTACGTCCAAATTGAACTTTTATAATCTGTACTTTTGATAGAGCTAGTTCATTAATTATATAATATATAATCAACATATTATTAAGAGTAATTTAAAGGATTTGGAACGGCTTAAAATATTTTTTAATTATTTAGTTACATATATTGTACACACTACCTCCAAAAAAGTTTGAAAAATTGCAAATTTTCATAAAATAAGACTTCGCTCTAAGTTTCAATATATAGCTTGTATCTTATTTTTTTCGCTTTTACCTGGTTACCAAAGCGAGGACATAAAAATATTGAATATTTCCTTTCTACGGATAGGAATCAAACCCACAACCTAACGCTTTTGTCTAGTACAAATGTACAAATGTACATGCTTGTGCTCTTGCACCATGACTGGCCTCGATGTGGCTTTTAGTTTTCGAGAAATTTATGAAATTTAGCACACGTGCACGAAATTCGAAATAGATCCATCATACCCGATGTAACAGACATACTGTAACGATCCATACCAGAACTAAGTTGTGTAGGTAAATAATGTAATTAAGTTCTCCCTCTAGTTTAATATATAGCTTAAGATAAATGCAATCTTATAAATAATAGTTTAGTTCAGTCCTTTATATACGCGTTCCGTTCACAAGTAATATTAAAGTGACGTTATAATATACCGTAGGTAAAACACGCAGATAAAAAATATATTTATTAAAAATAATGTGATAATTATATTTAATCGTTGTGTATTATTATTTAAAATAAATAATAACATAATTAATATTTTAATTATTGTAAAATATCATTTTGGCTGAATAAGCTACTGTCAACGTCAAAGTTAAGAAAAAAGGAAAGAAAGAGAAGGGAGATGGCGGACGCGTCTGAGGAAGGATGGATTTTAAAATGTATACAGAAGTTTTAATTTATAATTAATAGATATTTAGTTATATTTCATATTTAAAAAGCATGTGAGATTATGTCTTCAATTGTGATATAAGTATTCGAGGCTACTAAGATAAGTTATAAGTGCTTTCACTATTTACGATTGCTTGTTTTGGAATACTTCGTCGGTAAGTTTTTAATAGTTTATTATTAAAACAAAGAAGAGTGATACTAATGCAGGTAATGCCGTCAATATCCAGAGATAAATATTATTTCTTTAGTAAATGGATATAAATACATGAAGATATTTTATGAGGTATGTAAAATTACAATTATATTATTGTACACAGAATGCTTGCCGCCATTTTTATTAGTTGCGTGTATGTGAATTGTGAAATGAGAGTTAAATAGGTTTGGTGAATTATATTTACTTATCAATGTAATGTCTATAAATATTAGTATTTTTTTTACATGTAACATGTAAATAAAAGGAAATATAAATATAATAAATAGTATCATTTATAATTTATAATATGATATAAAACTATTAATTCAAATTACGTATTTACAATTTATAAATATGATATAATATGAGTCTATTTAATGTCCTACAATAAAGGTAATCTGTTATATTTAATTAAATATCATAAAGATATTAGACATTAGCCAAAATTATTTTTTTACGATTTATACGACTGTTAGAGTTCATTGACCCTATGTTTTACTATTGACTAATATAGTTACAACCGACTGCTGCTGGGCTTCGCTGGTACTAATATGCAAGCATATTGGTAAGCTAAGTGATTGCTGTGGCATTTAATTTTTATATATATTAAATTTAGAGTTTCGGACTGGATAAAGTTGCTACTTACTGTTACCGGCTACACCTTCTAGAGGTATCAGCTTTTGTTATTATTATTGGTTTTAACGTTAACGTTTTTTTATAATATACTTGTAACGTGCTTACTATTAGTCCTTAATACCACAAAAAAATGAGATAATGGGAACGGAATATCTTATCACTAAGTTCCCAGGTTCCTGTATCTACCTTGCTGTATGTGGGATACAGTATGGAGCTAAAAAAGAAAAATAGACAAACATAAAAAAAATAAATACATATATTATAGCAACGAATGAATTTAATCAGCTCTAAGACTGCGGTTTAAGCCTTTCAGGAACAGATAGACAGAGGATTATGAGAGTGCAAGTAATTTTAGAGAAATAAGAATATATATATTTTTATTACAGTTTTAAATTATATTTTAAATTATTTTCTTTAGGCCAGTCGTGGCGCAAAGACACAAATTGTGACTTTAAAATCGACTGGCTGTGGGTTTAATCGCCACTCGAGGAAATGAAATATTTGTTTACATTTATATTATCATTTTTTTGTTCTGGTGTCGAGGAAACGCGCGGCGTTGAGTTTCGCCACTCAACACCCAATACCTCCAGAACTCGGTGGAAAGTGAGAAACGGAATGTCTTAACCCTAGGGTTCCCTCTGTCTACCCTGCTGTGTGCGGGATACAGCGTGCAGCTGATTTAATCTAATAAAAAAAAAGTTATTTTTATTCAATGATGAACAAGATGAAAATCTAGATAAATGTTATTTAAGACATAGCTTTGAAAATACTTTAAAGAGACAAAATAAAATCTCTTGTAAATTCAAAGATATAAGTTATTATTAATATCATTTTAGCTTCTATCTGTATCTCTTTGAATAACGAAATACGAAATTAATAAACACTCTCACAAACTTGCGTTTGTGTATATTTATAAATTGTATTTCCCGTTGACTTACAATCCTGAAATTGATACGGAAATTTATTTTTAAACTATTATGTTAAAATGATTACGAAAATATATGTTACAAATCATACTTTACATTTTGCTCTATAAAATAAACTAAATTTCACCAAATGTTGTTTTTACAGAGCGATAAAAGCTTTTGTAAGCTTCTTTGTTTTAAAAATAGTATGTTAATGAAGCGAAAGTGGACTTTCAAATAGGCTGCTTATCGTGACAGTTTAAAATTTATAGAGGAACTTCTGAAATATTTTTATTTTCAAGTTCAAAAATTTTATTAATAAGGCCTTCGTTACGCAGTCGCATGTTGTCAGTCCTATTCTCAATAGATTCGATTCCCGAGGTGAAATAAATTGTTTTTATTTCCTCGCTATGGTAACAAGACAAAGCGCGATGTTAAGTCCCGAGTATTGGGATACAGAGTTGAGCCCAGTATCTTAGATACATTTGGCCTATCCTGCTATATACAAAATATAGCGTGAAGCTGAAAATAATAAATATCTGAGTAAAATGAATTATTCTCATTTTTTCGCTTTGATTAGAAGACAATGAGTCCCGCCAATCAACATTTCATTCTACCTATATGTATGTATTTCTCAAGTTTATTTCTCAGAAATTCAAAGTTTTACAGCCATTTACAAACATTTTTTTATTAATACACAGTGAAAAAAACGATTTTGTAAGAATAAGGTTAAGGGTTCGATTCCCGATCAGGAAATTAATTATGATGGTTTGAAGTGAAAATAGCTCCGCGCTGTATCCTACACATAGTAGGGTAGGCAGAGGGAACCTGGGAACCTAATGTTAAGACACTTCGTTGCTATTAAGACACTTCCGTTCCCAACTATCCGCAGAATTCTAGAGACATTGCGTGTCGAGTGGCGGAACTCAACATTGCATTTTACCTCGTTACCAGAGCAAAGACTTGAAAATTATATATTTCATGTCCCCGAGTGGGTATCGAAACCACAACCCGCCACATTTACAGTCACTCGCTTGTACCACTGTGCCACGAAGGCCTCGAATGAAAATAGCTTTTCTAAAGTCTGAACCGTGATTATTTGGTTGAAAAACAGTTTGTTACTAATGAACAGTGTTCAAACGTTACCCAAACAAATTATATAACTTTTGCAATTTCCTCATAGAGCTCCAATATCCTGCTAACTTAGCGACAACTCCTTTTGTTTAAGAAACGAGCAATCATATCAACTGCCTCGAAATATTTTCATACACTAAATTTAAACGAATCTCGTCATCGATACTTAAGGAAGTTTTATTTGAAATTAAAATAATTAGGTAAATATTACTTTAATTTTGTTTACCTAACATTTTTTATATATTATTTTTATATTTATTGTTAAGTTGCTCAGTTACAGATTTCGAAAATTCAGCGTATTCATGTTTTTACTAAGATCTTAAAAATATATCCCGAATAGAATCTAAACATAGAAATTCCCTCTCATATAGATTTCCAATTAATTTAGTCGGTGAATTCGAGAACAACGCATTATGCAATATTCAACTTGACTCACATTTAACATTTATCATTGTGCTGAAATCTTATCTGACCACGACACTAAAATATACTCTATAAATATATTATGCTCTACCAATAAAATATATTCTATTATTATGTTATAATTTTTTATAAAAGTAACCAAATTATAACAAATTATAGACTACCAATAACTAATAATGAATCCGGATCTAGCAATATTGGAGTAAATTAGTAGTAGTAATTAATAGCAGTAGTTATTTCCTCTATACGCCGCACTATTGTATTTGAGATTACCAATATTTTTTTTTTAACTTCTTTCTTCTTTTCTTCTTCACTTTCACTTATTCTTAGAGTCACGTCGCCAGCAACAGCAATACGCATGGGCAGACTCGACCGAATCATTACCATCCCCGACATTTAAAACCGGTGTGAAGTAGTGGCTTTATGCCACTGCGTTTCGCATCAGGTAATGCCGGGCTCCGGCGCCAAACCCACCTTACAGGCAGGCAATGCACCTGTAGCTCCTCTGGTGTTGCACGGGGTCGTGGGCGGTGGTAGTCACTTACCTACAGGTGAACCTCACGCTCGTTTGCCTTGTCCTTTTCCATAAAAAAAAAACGTATTATAAAATATCGAATATTTGGTGGAAAGTGAGGTACAGAGTGTCGTAATAGTCTCTAGTCTCTCCCTGTTTACTCTCTTATATGTGGGATAAAACGTGTAACTGAAAAAAAAAATATTTTAACGCATCTCTCCCAATGTATGAAATTTGCATTTACAACAGCGAAAAATACTATGTCTTACAAGACAGAGAAAATAAAAATATTATAATATTTGCCACAGTCATAATATAGAATTTTGTGAAACATTTTTCTTGTTAAATCTGTCTGCGAAGTAAAAGAAGTTTTAGAAACAAGAACCGCCGCCGTGTTGAAAGTTTTCCAGGTTTAAGTGGGTAATAAAAACAAAAATCTTTTGACATTTTAGGAAAGTGTACAGTGATGTTGCCATATGTTTTTGCTCGTATAAGCGAAATAATTGTGAATACGTGTATGTGATCTTCCATTGATTAAATTTAGAATTATTACCATAATGCATTTTTTAGCTTGACCTCTGAGAACCTAATGTCAAGATACTCCGTTCACCGCTTTCTAGTCACGTGTGTTTAGTGAGATATATGCTGAGTAAAGGAACTTAACGCTTCGCTTCGACTTTCCAGAAGTGAAGAAACTAAAATATTATATATCTCGATTTGGGATCGAAGCCACGACCAACGCGTTTACAGTCAGATACAACACAGTACAAAAACATTTATTGATGTAAGTATAGAATTATTCAATCTATATTTAACTGCTTCAATTTTTTAATGTTTTAATGGAATTGGAACTCTATAAAAAGAAGATCTTCATATATTAAGTTTTATTTTCTTTTTTATGTAAATAAGATTTAAATGTGATAAGGGTATGAAAGACAGGATGTAATAAAGAGCGGCCAGAGTTTGTGTTTTTGCACTTAAGTTCAAGCTTTAAGTATATAGCATAAGAAAAAGGTATTTCGAGGAGATAATGATATAATATAGCATTTTTTATTTAAGAATTTGGTGACAAATCATCCCTTTCTCACTAATTGAATAAAAGAAAATACGACCCTCAAACATAATTATTTTTAAAAATAAATATTTATATTGTATGTATATAAAATGATCTTAAATGATTATTGAATTAATGGAGATTGTAACACCAGTTATCAAAAATCAATAAATGAATAAAGAAAAACGAGTTGACTTACGGAGATACAGTATCGATGATACTGGAGAAAGGTCACGTAAATGGCATGAAGACCCCTAAAAGAGCAAATATGAAAATGACGGCAAAGAAGCAGAAAGAGGTAAACATAGCAATTGATACTCCCTTTCCTCTAGATATAGTATGCAGCTAAAGAAACAGAAAAGATGAAAGAAGCTGTATAAAATATCGCATTTATTTGAAAAGCTTCGAAATAAGATTTTATCGGGCAGTAAAATATATTTTATTTTTGACTTATATTATATTTTTCAGCTGTATGCTTCTTATCAGCTTCACGTTGTATACCGCATATGGTAGGGCCATATGCAGAGAGAGCCTATTGTTAAAACACTTCGGTCCCCACTTCCAGTCGAATTATTGAGACATTGTGTGTTGAATTTCGGAATTCGACACCTCGCTTTAACTCATTGCCAGAGCGGAAAAATGAAAATATTAAATATTTCATGTCCCTTAGTGAGAATCGAACCCACAACTGTCGTGTCGTGTATAGCTACATTTGTACCACTGCGCCTCGATGCCCCAAATGAAATATTCTAAACCTTTTGTGGAAATGTAATTGATTGCAATCGCTGTTTCACTGTTCCACTGTAGCGACACTATGTTCCAACTATAAATCATTCTTTTAGGTTTCTTCTTTAATAGTCAGATTAAAGTACTGGAAAATAGTAATTGTAGAAGTTACATTTTATGCTGCATTTAGTTAAGTTAAAGCTTAAGTTAGTAAGTACATAATTTCTGTAAGAAACTGTCTCAGAACTTGAAATAAAAATCTGCGATTATATCGTTCTATTGAATACAAAATAATTTATTTTTTAGAATAGTTATTCCTTTTCTTTCTTTCTTTAGAGTTTAGGTAAAAATTGATATAATAGGATATATATCTCGAGATTGCGTGGATTATAAATATATATGGATGAATGGTGATTGTAAATTCAAATATAATTTAAGATCCTTTATATACATACAATATAAATATTTATTTGTAAAAAAAAATTACGTTTCAGATTAGAGGGTGCTCTTTTCTTTTATTCGATAAGTGAGGAAGGATTGTTTTGTTACCAAACTTTTAAAGAAAATTTATATTATTTAATTTTCTGAATTATTCTGCATATTCTTGATATACCTTAAAAGCACTAACCCTGGCTGCTCTTCATTACACCCTGTCTTTCATACCCTTGTCATATTTAAATCCTATTTACATGAAAAAGAAAATAAAACTTAATATATGAAAATATATTAGGCGCATACGGGATACAGCGTGAAGCTGATTTATTTTATTTTTATAATATTAGTATAGAAACGTGTAGACAGAGTAAATTTTATTTAGATTTAATTAAATATAAAACAATAACAAGGAAAGAAAAGGTTTTCCTATATTAAAAGTAACATGGCTTAAAGGCAATTTATCAGTTGACCGCGCGACTTGACAATATGATGGCAAGCGACGATCCATCAATTGATTCACACCCGCCATAGCTGATGCTAAAAACCGATATATCTGTAATTAGTTTGGCTATCTAATATTTGTTTATACGATTATTTAATTAAAATAATGAAATAAATAATAAAATAAACGAAACACCGATTGCAAACTATAGTCGCGATGGTCGTTAATTATATGAAATAATGAATTTAATTTATGAATAAAAATAAATAAGTCAGCTTCACGCTGTATCCCGCTCATACCATGGTAGGCAGAGGGAACCTACTGTTAAGACACTCCATTCCCCACTTTCTGCCGGATTGTGGAGACATTGCGTGTTGAGTGGCAGAACTCAACGCCGCGCTTTGCCTCGACACCAGAGCGAAGAAATGGAAATAAAAATTGAAGTAAACATTTCATCTTCTCGAGTGGCGACCGAACCCACAACCAGTCGGTTATACAGTCACACTTTGTGCCCCTGCGCCACGACTGGCCTCTAATATATGAATTATTGTTTATTTTTAATAGGTAGAGGCCAGTCGTGGTGCATGGGCACAAGCGTATAACTATTAACGCGACAGATTGTGGGTTCGATACCCGCTCGAGAAGATGAAATATTTACTTAAATTTATATTTTCATTTCTTCGTTCTGGCGTCGAGACAAATCACGGTTTTGAGTTCCACCACTCAACACGTAATGCCTACAGAAATCGGCGGAAAAAGGAGAACGGAGTATCTTAGTACTAGGTTCCCTCTGCCTACTCTATTTTGAGAGGAATGCACCGTGAAGCTGTAAGAAAATGATAATATATATTAATGTTTATTTTTAGTAGCTAGTCCAAGTTTTATATGTATTGCTAGTATTGCTAGAATGTAGTAAATGACACGCATTTTCTACATTCTAGCAATACTGCACATTTTTTATGAGACAGATTTTTTTTCCCATTATATTTCTATTTTCATTATCGTTTTTTGGTTTACGCTGTAGCAATATGCTGACCAAGCATGGATGAAATGTTGCTGGGTAGGTAGAGGGAATCTAGTGTTAAGACACTCTTTTCACTACTTTTAGTCCAATTTTCAAGGCTTTGTATGTTGAATGATGGAATTTAACGGCGCGCTTATGCCATGTTACCAGAGCGAGAAATTAATATATTAAATAGCTAATTTCCTCGAATAGGAATCGAACCTACATTCGTTACGCTAGCAGACACGTTGATAAAAATTATAATTTTGCACAGTAAAAGTTTTGCTTCCAGTTCCAAAATGCAATAATTTATCCTAAATCCATCTGTCTGCCAACAGATATCCTCTGTCGTTCAAACTTTCCCTAGATGTAAATTCTCTTATTTTTTTTAAAAACATTCTTTTTTTTTCAGCTTTACGCTGAATCTTTTGATAAATATTACAATTTTGCTCAGTAAAAATTCTGCTCTCTGTTCTAAAATGCAATAAGTCTATCACACAAGAGACGGTTATTTCCTGAACCTCTCATTTTAGGTATTTACTATACAACTTCTTAGAAATACTTTGCAATTACTACCACTTCGTTTTATTTACATATTCTAAATTTTGTTTATGTAAATAAAAAAAAAAAATAACGAAAATATAAATATAAGATAATGATCATTCTATTTATAGGGTTCTGTAACTCAAAAAGTAAAAACTGAATATTAATAGGATTACTTTGTTGTCCGACTGTTCGTATGTCTAGCCTTTAATCTCAAGATCACGTGGAGGTGTGAAGCTGTTATTTAAATGAAATATTTAAGTCTACGATTCCTTGAACCAGAAATATAACTGTTGGCCCAACAGTTATTAAACTTGGCACGAATTGATAATTTACAATACAAATTTAAATTAATTTCAAATTAAAAAAATATATTTTTTAAATAAATAATAAACTTAAGCTTTCGGGCATATTTTGTATGAAATGAATTACAAATCTATATTTTCATACAAAACATGCCCGTAAACTTAAGTTTGTTAACTTTTATAAGTTGTACGTTCTGTTGACCTACAATCCTGAAATTGGTACCGGCCTCGGTGGGTGATTCCGACTCGCACTTAACCGGTTTTATAAAAAAAGCTTGCCCTAGCAATTTAAACATACGTAATTATATTAAGAGGACAATAAAACTACGTCGTTGTCCTTCAAATAATATTTTTATGATCGAGCGAAGCGAATCCCCTGAATTATAACAAATTTTCATACGCTTAACCGGGTCATACTAACAAATTTAAACCCGCCGCCACGAATGTAAATAGTATAATAAAAACATGATATCTGCATTGAAAATTCGGGAGCTTATTAAGTCAAGCAATTTGAATTTAAGATAAGTTCACAGTCACAGTTCTTGGGAATTTTTATTTGTCAGATGATTTAAAAATATATATAATATATACAAATAAATATATTATGTACCACCATTTAATACTGAAGCCCGTCGTGACGTGTTTAACTGTAAACGAGCCGAGCTCGTCCTCCCCTCGGTATCGAGGCAAACCGCGGCGTTAAGTTCCGCCACTTATCACTCAATATCTCTAGAATTCGGCGGAAAATTATTAATATAAGATTCCCAGGTTCCCTCTGCCTATCCTGCTCTTACACTTTCTAAACTGCTAAACTCTTTCGGTACCGTATGACTAACAGACAACACACAGTCGTAACTACTCGGTGTAAAATTCTGAAATTTGGAATCTAGATTTCTTAGGAAGTGTAGAGGAGGGCTAAGTGAGAATTCCTACCAAAATTTAATATATTATCTACATATTACTTAGCTATCTACTTTATGAGTGACAGGTAGAGAAAAAAGTATAATCTTTATAATAAAATATTTTCATCCAGAATATCTTACAAGTTTTATTTGAATGATACATTAAATTGACATTTAACAATTTTTAGCTTTACACTATATTGTAACGTATCAGTAATCAAACACCTCGAGGCTTTTACAGAACTTATATTTCTTCCAGAGTAAAATACTGTTAAGCTTGTACAATGTCTATTTTAAATTATAATACAATATGTTATTCGAGAGGACCTCTTTCTTCTTCCGCTCCAAGTCTAAAAGTGTATCTCGAATTTTCCGACCACATAAAGCGTCATTTTATTAGTGTCCTCTGGTGACACTTCTTTATTACTTATTTTATAACATCTTTTTATTAAACAAAGAGGTTGATTTACATTAAAACTTATAAATATAAAATAATTACAATATGGCAAGGTAGGCATATGTGTAAGATTTTTTAACTGGTGGCACTCAATGCCGCGCTGGGAATCGAAACCAGAATCGTCGCGCTTACAGTCACACGCTTAATACCACTGCGCCACGACGGCCTGAATGGACAGTAAAAAGTTTAATGAATAAAATTATTACAACTAAAGTAAGTGATACAAAAAGAGTAGATATGAACGCTAAGTGTCCACTTTAGGTTGAACGCGGCTCGTAAACCAAATCGATAAAAACTGCTCCATTTAATTCAAAAATACAGCACTTATAGGGGATTAAATATTTTAAATTGCAAGAATTATCTATTTTTGTTATAATTCGGGTTATTTGTTTGCATATTATATAAATAGATATGTAAACAACAATTTTTAAATTTAAAATCGAGTTTGTTTTTTGGTATTATAGTTCATATGCCAAGTAAGGCTTAGACCTACTTACTTACTGACAACTATGGAGATTAAGAAATAAGTCCACAAGTTTATACACTGTTAAAGTTTATTAAATTATATAATAGTTTATAGATAAATTAATTTTTAACAAAAAAACCGACTTCAAACAACGTAATATTTTTTATAAAGTAAAACATATTTTAATTTTGTTAAACAAAAATAATTTAAAGAAAGATTTTATAATTTTGAAGTCAAGTTTTAGTAATTTTGAAATTAAAATAATTATAAATATCTTTAAGTTCCTTCACAATAGAACCGACAATCTGTCTCGTTTACAGTCGCACTTGTGCCACGATTGGCCTCTGTGGCATAATGTGAAAAAAATTGATTAATTTATAGTAAAAGTAAATCCGGTAATAATTTGGTTTAAAATAAATGAAAAAGTAACTGTAGGATAATATTTCAATTTCAGTCATATAAGGAAAAATAATAAATCAGTTATTTATATTTTTGTCCATATTAAAAAATGACGTGTTTGATACCGGTAATATTTCCTATATTCGTGAACACAGCACTAAGCTCTGTTTTTTCCTAAAAACAATAGTTTTAAAGCACAAAAAAATCCTGGCTTTTAAGCCAGAATTTAATTTTAATTAGATTTGATTTGATATTTTTTTTTAAAAGTACTAAATTTATAATCTAAAACTTAAAAAAACTATTACATCAATGTTTGAGGCCAGTCACGAAGTGTGACTGTAAAACCGACTGGTTGTGGGTTCGATCCCCATTCGAGGAGATGAAATATTTACTTAAATTTATATTTTCATTTCTTCGCTCTGGTGTCGAGGTTAAGCGCGGCGTTGATTTCTGCCATTCATCACGCAATGCCTCCAGAATTCGATAGAAAGTGGGGAACGTAGTGTCTTAACACTAGGTTCCCTCTTCCTACCCTGCTGTGTGCGGGATACAGCGTGAAGCTGATTTTATTTTATTAAGTTTCCTTTTTAAAATTCCAATAGCTCGTTACAAATTCGCTTCAATAAAAAAGTCTGAAATTAAATGCTAATTCTATCTGAAGATAAAGTGAGCAACAAAAGTACTGGAAAACCTTCTGCGAGTATTTTACAATTTAGCACTTAAAGTGTAAGGAAAAATAAATAACTTTTAAGACTATCGTGGCGCAGAGGCTCAGTGTTGTGGCTTCGATTCCTACTCTAGGGATTGGATTATATGCGTTTTTTTCTTCAGTTGAGAAGACCGTAGACGTTCTCGAATTTAGACAGAAATTGAGGAACGAAATGTCTTAACATTAGATTCCCTCCTGCTGACCCTGTTGTATACGGGATGGTGGGACAGTGTAAAACAAAACAAAAGTTTTAAAATTTTTTAAAGTGTTATTGCACACTTAGAAAAGAAATATAATTCGGAAACCGTCCAAAGAAGCGCGGGTTCAAATTCCGCTACGTCCAAATTTTTATATGCTTTCTTAATGACTACAAAACATATGTTACTAATGGAGTATATATATTTTTTTAAATGATCACTTTGTGGTTAGGACAAGCCAACAAAAGGTAGTTACGGGGTTGAACACTATCTGGGTGTATCCCACTCGAGGGAATAAATGATTTCCAATTTTCTGTTTTGGCCAGAAAAAGCGCAACGCTTAGTTCCGCCACTCAACGCGACATGTCTCGAATGCGAGTGGGATGTGGAGTACTGAACTTCTTAAAAATACTTAAAAATAAGAAAGAAAATATAAACATAAATACAAAAAATTTAGTAACAATGCTGACAATAACAAAATCCATAACTATAAAATAATTATACTAAGAAAAAAATATTCTTTCTTTAATTTAAACGTTTGACGTTTGCGCTATTGAGTTCTCCTACTCCTCACACAATGCACCACCACCTTAAAGGCCGGCAACGCGCCTGTAGCTCCTCTGGCGTTGCACGGGGTCGTGGGCGGCGGTAATCATCGTACAAATCTAATATAAAGAGCTCCGAACTCTCCAACTGTATATTATTTTCTTATTCACTACTGAAGTGAGTGATCACAACTTTTAATAAGATTTCATAGCCATTTTTATGTTATTAAGTTGATTGTTTTTATTAAAATAAGTACGTAAATATCTGTATGATTGCGCAAAAATGTATATATTATTTAGCTTCACGCTGTATCCCGCACATAGCTGGGTAGGCAAAGTGAAGCTGGAAATCTAGTATTAAGACACTTCCGTTCTCACCTACCGCCAATTTTTTTGATTTCCACTCGACAGAATATAATGAGGCCAGTCGTGGTGCAGGGGCATAAAGTGTGACTGTAAAACCTTTACAGGTTCCCTAATTAATTACGCTTCTAATTAAAACTCAGCTATTGGTACTTTAAGTTCATTTGTCGATTCAATAGTACTTGCAAGAGTCTATTTGAAAAAATATTTTAATTTGAATTTGATTTTGTATAGATACATTGTGATTAATATATATGTATATAGTATACAAGCCGCGAGCGGAACACTAGTGTATTTATTATAAAGAATAATTTAAAAAGATAAGTGCGGCGTTGAGTTTCGCCATTCAATATGTAATGTCTCCAGAATTCAGCGGAAATTGGAGAACGAAAGTGGCTTAAACGGAACGGAGTGTTTTATTGGATTGGATACAGCGTGAAGCTAATAAAAAATAAAAAAAATTGACAAGATTTTTTGCCTTTGTACCTATATATTTGTATTCCAAGATTAAACCTTTGCGTTATATACCTAAATTATATTTGGTGTGACTTTGATGTAGTTATGTTATTTTAAGATTTTCTTATTGAAATTATTCTATTTTACTTTTTCTCATTACATTTCCATATTGGTTTTGCCCCATGTTTAACTTTTATAAATCATTTTCTTATAATTTAACATTTATTTTCAGATTTTTGTTGGCTTCATGTTGTATCCCTTATACAATAGAGTAGATAGAGGGAACCTAGTGTTAAGGCATTTCGTTCCCTACGTTTTATTTTTGAGACATTATGTATTGAGTGGCGAAACACAACACTGCGCTTTGTCTTGTTACCAGAGCAAGGATATGAAAATAATTTAATCCCCGAATACGAATCGAATCTATAATCATCGCGTTTATACTCAGACAATGCTGCTGCACCACGACGGTCTTGTTAATGAAAAAAAAAAAATCTAATAGTTGTAATTAATAATACCTACTAGTTTTAATATTTCAATAAGAATAATATTCCAGTATAAATATTAATGTGTAACATAGAAACGTAAGACAGAAACGTAAGGGTTGATTATATCACTTGAATTTACAATGCCTTTTATGGGTGATACATTAATTTAAATTAATTGAGATGGTCGTTTTACGACGGCAATATTGGCTTGTACGTTGACGATTGGTATTTGTCTCTTTTATATATGACAGGTCTCGTATTAAAATAGAGCTACCTATTGCGTATTTTAGTATAGATCTACACCTAATTAAATATAGGTTCGAATCCCTTGAGAATATTTATCTTATAATCTGGCATAGACATTTCCGCAGTAAACCTAACTTAGATCTTGGGCCGTTTTCGACGAAACAGCATTTAAATGAATGTGCGTACAGCACACTAAATGCAGTGTTATAGAAATATTTTGATGCGTTGGTCTATTACTCTGGTTGGTTGGACTTATTAAAAATGGTGGCTTAAGTGAGAAAAATGTTTTTAAAATATTCCTTGTAGTATAGACGACGTTATTTTCGATTTAGTTACGGTCAAATAATATATAATCTTTGATATAGTGGGTAACAGAAATGTCTTAATTGGAACGGAGTGACTTAATACTAGGTTCCTAGGCTACCTTTGCATGAGCGGGATACAACGTGAAACTAAAAATAATTAAAGAATAGCATTCATATAGGATTCATAAGTTGAATATGTTGATTAAATTATTATTATTATAAATTAATTAAGGATTAACTTTAATATATTTTGTTTTTATTGACTTTTAGTATAGTACTAATTACTATTTCACATATTGCGGAGTATACTTAATACTTATTATTTTTATCTAAGTGTGATTTTAAAAACATAAAATAATTATTAATGAAATAACCTTACGAAAACTAAAACGAAAGATTTTTCTTTAACTTTTAGAAAACGATAAAAAATATATAACTCACTTGTTTTCTAAATCAAAGGCAATCCAGCTTTTGTTTTTTCAGACACGATATAGTAGCTTTAGAAATGTAATGATAAATAATCTCACCTCTGACACCCATTTTAACAATGTTTTTCCTTGTAACTATTACAGAAATTTATATTTTTTACCAAACAAAAAAACAAATTTGTTCAATTTAAACCGCATCTCATAGTCAGAACCTAACCAAACTACCCCTGAAGTGTAGGCTTTAAAATAAAAAAGAATCAATGGAATCGGTTGGCGTGATATTGAGTTATTCGTCCATTTGTCCTAATGCAAATTTTGAAAAGACTTGTGTGATATTGAAAAAAAGACTTGTGTGATTTTCTCATAGATATTGTCACTGGCAAAAATGGATCAAAAAAAAATGGGACCACACGGAAAGCCTAGTGCTTTCAAATACAAAAAAACATCAAAATCAACAAACATTAAAAAAAACAGTCGAATTGATAACCTCCTTTTCTTGTAGAAGTCGGTTGAAAATAGAATTCTACATTATGTATTCAACACACAATGTTTCAAGAATTGGGTGAAAATTGAGAAACGGAGTGTCGTAAAAAAGTGTGTTTTTTTTTATAATTTGTTAATAGCAGTTAGCAGAAATTGAATCGAATACCGTTTTTGACAGGTTAAAGATCCGTAGCATCTATTCGGATTTCAGATCTATGAATTATTCTAGTCGTATTACCTACGTGAATATTTTTATGATATTCTAGACTTGGAAGAGAGCTAGGTTTTACGTTAATGCCCTAAGGATTTTATGGAGTCTGATAGAAACAACGAGATCTTTTATTTAATATTTACACTAGTATTACAAAAACTTTTTATTTTGCTGTTTTGTTATTAAATAAAGAAATTATGAACCGAAAAGAAGCTAAATATTTTTTGTTCTGTTCATAGTGTATGGCGATCGTAGTGTATTAATTGAGATAAACATTTATTTAGTTACCCTTAATGAAAAAATCAAGGATTTTTGTTTTTAGCTTCTTGTCTAAGAGAATTTTTCGAGGTAGAGGTGTTTTGTGAGTGGCGAGTGGCGGCTTGTGCCCCTGGGCCACGACGGCCTCTTTGAAGGAGGTATTTAAAAATAAAACCGTGTAGTAATATGTGCTACTATTCATAACGTTCGATTGTTTATATTGATTCTATCGTTGCCGTTGGATGCAAAATAAAACTTATGCAATTGTCTTTTTCTACATGGAAGATATAAAAAAAAATTAAAATTAGGTCGGTTACCATATCTTACACAAACTAAAATACCACTTAACAGAATTCTCGTCTGTCTGTCTGTTCGTTAGTTCTCCAGATAACAGAAATTACCCTGCAGAAATGGATGATTTTTTTATATAGTGATGGCCTAGGTTAAGTTTTTGTATCTCATTTGTCTGTAGGCATGCCAGGCCAGAAATGCAACATGTAACTAAGCATTAATTAATTTCATTAGGCATATTCGGACGACATTTATGATGGTTGCGGCCACAAAGTGTGACTATAAAACCGACTATTTGTGGGTTCGATCCCCGCTCGAGGAGATAAAATATTTACTTAAATTTATATTTCCATTTCTTCGCTCTGGTGTCGAGGCTAAGCGCGGCATTGAGTTCTGCCACTCAACACGCAATGCCTCCAGAATTCGGTAGAAAGTGGGGAACGGAGTGTCTTAACGCTAGGTTCCCTATGTCTACCCTGCTGTGTGCAGATACAGAGTGAAGCTGTTTTTTTATTACAATAGATCACTCGAGAACATATTAAAAAAATGTTAAAGATAATAGGAAAATTGTTTGAAACGGCTTTGCAAAAACGCACTGAAATCATTGATAATGCTAATAAAACCTGTGAGCCAACGAAGGAATATCTCCCTAACCAAGAAGTATTTATATATGTATTCATTGTATCTTAAGCTTCCCACATCCAATAAAAGTTTCTGTGGTCATTAAATATATAAAACGTTACAATGGAATTTTTTTATCTGAAGATTTCTAGAGGTATTGCCCGTGGAGTGGCGGAACTCAATGTCGCACTTTACCTCGCCATCAGACTGGCCTCTGAAAAAAGGCACATTATGTTAGAATGTAGTATAAATACGTAAGTTTCCCTCTTAAGTAATAGTTTAAAACATGAGAAAAATAAATGCAAATGCTCTCTTTAAGAATAATCGAGATAAAGTGTCGTCATCGTTTTTTACTTAATTTATTCCTTCCGGGCACTTTTACAAGTCTGAAAGTGACTATGTCAAAGAAATTATCATGGTTATTTATATAAAATGATGTGACTATGTTATAAAGAATATTTTTCAATTATGTGAACGAATGTAAATTGTTTTGGGGTCAACCCTTATTTGAGGCTATGAACGCAGGGTAGGTAAAAGGAACATAGTGTTAAAACACTCTGTTTCCCTAATAGGAACAGAGTGTCTTAACACTTCCGTATGAATTATGCGAAAATTCATTAATTCATTAATAGAAATGTGAGTCATACATACATATACTATTTAACTTACTAATATAGATACGTATCAAAGGAACGTTCAATGCAGATATTGGCTATTTATACGGATACAATCTTGATAGGCTATATGACTGTTAAACATGCAAAGGTTTTGTATTTGTATTAAAAAGCAAACAAAAATGTAAAAACCACTTTTACTATCGAATTATGACATTTTTTTTTCTTGTAAGGTTGTTATTATGATCTAGTTTTTTAATTGTAATTAGGTAAATTACAATTAAAAAACTATTAACTAATTGTAATTAATATATTTACGAAAGAAAACGATGAATACTTTTTAAAAAGAGCCATAGAAGCTAAATTGAAATTTTATTGTTTTATATTTGTATATCGTTTTATATGTTAGACACCGTTGTGGTCCAGTGGTAAGTATACTCGAGGAAATTAGATATATTCCTTTCCTCGCTCTCATAACAAGATAAAGCGTGGCATTGAGTTCCGTATAAAATTTACAATGTCTCAGAAAATAGAGAAATCGACTGGAGAGAGGAATAGTTATACGCACACTCACATATCGTTAAAAATAATTTTGTTAAAATCCAAATATTTGCAATTTAAAATAACAATTCCCAGATATAAATAGAAGTCAAACGGAGCCAGTCGTCTGTAAGTCCGGTTGTGGGTTCGATCCCCAACTAAGGAAATTTCTCAAATATTTCATATATTTGATATTTCCGTTTCTTTTCTCTGGTTGATAGCGCACGTTGGGCTGAATTCCGCCATCCGCCGCTCAACACATAATGTCTCCATAATTCGATGGAAAGTGGTGAACGTAAGTAGTCGTAATGGAAACTGAGTTTCTTAACACTAGGTTACCTCTGCCTATTCTGCTATACTCCACGAAGCTAAAAAGAAAAATATGTTTTTATCTATTTATCTTTATGAAGAGTTGGTTTCTATATTTAATTTTCTAAATTAAAATATCCAAGAAACCACCCACAACAATCATAAACAATTCTACACTAATAACATATCGTACATTTTCATCCCACGAGGCACAAACTATCGCGTGTTTCAAAGTCAGATTTCGCGTGCAAAATGATATATCTCGTGATTCACGGTCTCTATATCTGCACAATGTGTTTGACGGAAGTGAGCAACATTAATCTAAGGAATCCCTTTTTTGGTTGTTTCGTAATAAATATAATATGCACACAATAATATATTGTCAGTATAAAGCTTTTATTGCTGTGTGTGTATGTATGTTTGTTACGGAGTACATACGGAAATAACTAATGTATCAACATTTGCATACTCATTGTTGTTTATTATTGTAACAAAATATTTATAGAATCACTTTGTTGTACTCGTACGTCTGTCAAATTCATTATTTTTTTGGAAGATTGTTGTGAAGAAGATTGGGTAGAGGTATGAAGTTAAAATTAATATCAAACATCTTTTTAATGAAAGAAAAAAATAAACTTATGAGTTAAACTAAACAAATTCTGTCTATATATTTTTGCGTTTTCACTTTAACTAATAAGACGAAAAACATAATAATGCAATGGAATAAAAGCTTCTATTGAATAATTTACATATTGCCGACGATTGGTTTGGATTCCCAGGTTCCCTCAGCCTATCCTGCTATATGTGGGATAGAGCGTGAAGTTAAAAAACAAAAAAAACAGAAATTATATCAATGTATAAGGAAATCATTGGCATCTCCGTAAATATTGCATTAGGGTTATCGCTCATCATATGGAAGAAAGCGAGTGCATCTCAAGCACACTTTTATCTTGTGATGGAATAGACGTGTATAGGATTTCTAAGCACTTGACACTCCAAGCATTGTGAAGATTGCCAAGCTTTTAAACGACGCACAGGAAAATTTTTTTTATTGCCATTATAAGTAGAAAAAAATACAAAAATGGCCGTATGACCATTTACGTATGGTAACAGTATTGTTACTTTGAGATAATTATTGTAGTAGAATATTATAAAAAAATAATAGTAATTAAGGCCTGTCATGGCGCTGTCAGACTCGATAGTTGTGGGTTCGATTATAATTTGAGGAAATGAAATAGTTAATATTTTTATTTTCTCGCTTTGGTAATAAGACAAGGCGCGGCGCTCAAACTCGCATTGCCTCTAGAATCGAAAATCCTAGGCAAAAGGTGGGGAACGAAAGTATGTTAATGTGAACGGTGTATTTTAATAAGTTCTTTAATTTTCACGATTATTACACATTTTATTTTAACCAGATTAATCGCGTATATTTTGTATTTTTATACATTTTTGGAAACCCGACGTTTCGAACACTTTGCAGTAGTCCGTGGTCACGGGTAGACTGAGGAATCCAGGGCAGTACGCGAGACAATTAAGAAATCGTTGGCGGTAGTTTGATATAATAATTATGTCAACTGACTGACGAGTGTGACGATGGATTACTACAAAGTGTTCGAAACGTCGAGTTTTCAAAAATGTATAAACCTAAATTAATACGCGATTAATCCAGTCAAAATAGCTTCATTTAAAGGAGTATCTTAACTTTGTACATTTTTTCTTGTTATATATTATGTGTACAAAAAAAGTATAATAATAATTAAGTGAAAAAAAGTACCTAAGTGCAATTAGAAATTAATTTATGTAGCGATTAACGTAATATATGTATTACATCCAGAACAAAAAGAATTTTCAATTCGAACCAGTAGTTACTGAGATTAGCGCGTACAACCAAACAAAAATCTCAGCTTTATAACGTTATTATAGAAATTGAGAATGATTATTAATTTAAACTATAATCATTGGGTCATGTGATGTGCCTAATAAGACAAATAATGAAACATAGAATTATGTGGCTTAGATACCAGGGCCCCCAGAACTACGTAATTTTATCAAAGCTGAAATTTTGAGGATTATATAATTTTTAATTTCGTAAATAATATATGTAAAATTTAGGCTTGATTGTAAAACGTAGTTTGCCTCAATTTTATTTTAAACAATCTTATACTTACGTGATCTTTCTCCATTATCTTTGATACTGTGTTTTCGAAGGTCACCTAAAGACTTCACCTAATAGCTCTTACCACACATTTTTCCATCATAAATCTTTTTTGCCACTCTTTAAACACTCATTCGTTCGACGTGCCCAAACCATGAGCACCTTCTTCTTCATTCTCACCGTGATATCCTCGCTAGTACCTACCGTTCTGTGTATCTCTTCGTTGCGGATTAGATCAGCTTGGCTGACTCCGCATATCCAACGAAGAGATTGCATCTCCATGGCATTAATCTTTCTTTAATTTTTCTTCTATAATATCCACGTTTCACTGCCGTATACTGCAGCGTCGATACCAACATTGCATTACGTACGGCCAAGCGCGTTTCGCCGTCTCATCAATGCAGCTAAAGCTCTGTTAACTCTGTTCATATACATACATACATCTAGAACTTCATTCCGTCTTCCATCTTTATCGAACATACTTCCCAAATATACCACTCCATTCACTTGTTCTAATATTTTGCCATTTATACTGATCTTGCATTCCGTCCTTTTTTCATCTCTTCCAAAAACCAGAACCTTAGTTTTATTCGCACTTTATAACATATTAGACTAATCATCCTTCAAAAATTCAACATTGCCTTAATGACGTAGGTCAGGGTACCCTGGGATCTTATATTATAATTAAACCAACTAGGAATACCTATAAAACAAACTAATTTATACTTATTTAATTTCGAAACTCCAAGAAAGAGAAATTAAATGATGAAAGAGAAATTAAATTTATGAGTTAATTGTTCTCGAATTATGATTTTTAACAAAAAAGAACCTACTTCTTCAATTTCGATTGGTTCCTACAATCAGAGCCTAATCAAACTTTCACAATAATGAATTATTCATTCATTTGTATTTAATGAAAATTTAATACTATGTGATTCTTTCCTGGTTACCATGGCTAGAAATGAACCAACTTAAAATAGGACCATACGGGAACCACTAGCGTTCAAATAAAAAAAAAGAATCATCAAAATCGGTTCACCCAGTCAAAAGCAGTTCAGAGGTGACAAAAATAGAAAACACTAAAAAAAACGTACAAAAATTTCGACGTAGCTTGGCAAGAACGCATGGCTAAGTGGTCAGAGCGCTTGGTCGGTTTCCAGGAGGCGCGGGTTCGAGTCCCGCTGCGTTCAAAAAATTGTTATACGTTTTCTAAATAAGTATTTTTCTTTCCTTAGTGTGAAATAACACTTTAAAAATGTTTAAAAATATTTAAAAAATAATTTCTTTCTTGCCAAACGATAATTCTTAGTAATTATCTTTGGGTAGCGGAAATTTGTAAAAATCTCCCTACAGAGATGCTAACAATATATATAAGTTGTAACAAGCGTATAAAAATTTCGACGTAGCTTGGCGAGAACGTATGGCTTAGTGGTCAGAGCGCCTGGTCGGTTTCCAGGAGGCGCGGGTTCGAGTCCCGCTGCGTTCAAATTTTTATACGTTTTCTAAATAAGTACTAAAAAACAGTCGAATTCATAATATCGGTTGAAAATAAAAAATAATAAAATGTTGTTTTTTGATTAATATCAAATATGAAAGCATTTCGCATCCTATTCTGATTTCCGGCAAAAAGCATTGTTTGTTTTGTGTTACCGATTGATACCGTTTCCATCCGTCTACAATATTTATATATCGCGGAGTACAGTAAACACGTGCCTTTACTTTACACGTGTACAATCTTACGTCTAAATATTTCTTCTATCAAAATTATATAACATATTGCTTTTTAAAATGTGTAGCATATAGGGATAAGACTCCACTCCTCACCCTTCGCATATTTTCGTCTTGTGAGTGGCGAAGCTCAACGCCGCACTTTGTGTTATTTACACAGCAGAAAATTAAAACATTTGTGGTGTGGAAATCGAACACATATCAGTGGTGTTAACAGGTAAATGCTGAACGAATTCAACACGACGATGTCTGGTTTTGGAATCTTGACATTTTACATATCGGTTCAGTTTCGACGGCATAGAGTTTATATTAAAGATATGGCTCCTTTCAAAAGGGCACCTTTGTAAAATTGTTTAAATGTAAAAAATTAACCAAGTT
Organism: Heliconius himera; assembly: GCA_021202915.1. Taxonomy (NCBI): domain Eukaryota; kingdom Metazoa; phylum Arthropoda; class Insecta; order Lepidoptera; family Nymphalidae; genus Heliconius; species Heliconius himera. Next base: position 52,777 of record JAJHJA010001146.1, on the reverse strand, counting down.
TCAAGTTACTGATAATATTTGTTACCGCAAAAAATCTCAATAATATTTTCCATAATCTAAGAAAGCATTATTTTTCTTTAAAAAATAATTATTTTAATAATTATGAATGTATTTAATGTAACCCAAGTTGAGAGACCTTTCTTATTTGAATTTCCTTTGTAAAATTACGTTAAGTTATGTTCACCGTGGTCTCTGGAGATACGCGAAACAGGTTTTGAAAATTAAATAATATACATAATATACATTTTCCCCTTTTTTATTTAGATTTTATTGTATTTTAAGAATAAGAAGAGAAAGAGTATCTGGTACAATGCTACTGTAAATACAATGGTTGAGGGCTTGAGGGCATTTGTAACAAGAATACGCGTGGTATTAAGTTTCGCCACTTAACACGAAATGATTTGAAAAGTATGCGAAAAGCCGAGAACGGAGAATTGTCAAATTACAAAAACAAAACATTAATTGAAATTACAAATGAGACACCATCTACTCAAATGTTTAATTAAATAAAAACACAGCAAAAAATAAAAAGTTAAAAAAAAACTTTTAAACAATAAAATGCTTTAACGTGACTCAAGTGTCACTCAATCACTTGTAGAGTGGACCGAGTGTGAGTGTTTGAGTATCGATAAGTGCTAAAGGTGTTCGCAGGTATTTTAAGCATTTCCATTAAGTTTTATGCCGTCGTGGTGCAGTCGTAGGGGCAAGGTAGCGGGTTAGATTCCCACTCGGAGGCATGAAATATCATTCGTTCTTGTGGCGAAGGCAAGTGCGGCGTTGAGTTCCGCCACATAACGCGCATTGCCTCAAGAATTTGTCGGAAAGTAGAGAACGAAAGGGAAAATGGGAAAAGGAGTGTCTTAACACTAGAATCCCAGGTTCCCTCTGCCTACTCAGCTATTTTGCCACAAAGAAGACACATAGATACTAAAATAATAAAAATACTATAATAATAAAGACACTAAAATAACAATTTTTTTTTTCTCTTTACCGTTCTATCAACACTATCAAAATGTCTGGATTGTTGGAAAACTCTTCAACTGCCGTTTGGAAGTTCGTTTAAGCTGATTAATATTCGATTGAAAGAATCGAGCGAATCCGAAATTAATGTTATAAAGTAAGTAGGAACTAAACGACGCGGCGATGGCGACTTGACAACGTTCTATTTTAATAATAATATTTACATAATTGTTTTAAATAAATTCACTTGTTAGTTGAGTTGAATAAATTAGCTAATAGAAAACAGTTACAGTCGACATGATAAATATATTGATTTCTATTCATCGATACATTGGGGCCTGTCTTGGCGCAGGCAAAAGTATGAAACGGTAAATGTCACATTTACCGTTTCATACTTTGCGTTTTTAGTTGTGGGTTCGATGCCTACTGGAGGAAATTAAATTTATATTTTCATTTCTCAAGTTACAAGTTCATAATCATATGAACCGACAAATTTCATACATCTATAAAAAATTCTATGATAAAATTCTATGATTTGAACCTGCAAATTTTTATACATATGTTAACTCTTTGTGTTTTTACATGCAATAAAGTATATATATAACTTGATTTATTTACCGATGATAATATACTGTATTTTAATTATCTGTAGTATGCCATAACAAGTATGTTATGGCAACATTGTTAAATAGGCAGCCATATTTTAATTATATAAAAGGCAGTAGATATTTGTTTTGAGGTAATTTACTATTCTGGCTGGGCTGGAGCAGTGAAGGCCAGTGTTCATTAGTAAAGGGCCTCTTGATGAAAGATATTGTCCAAAAAATGATAATGTTAATATAACACAAACAAAGTAAGTTCAAGCGGGCGAAGCCGCGAGTGGGTCGCAAGTAGATAATATATTTTGAATCATATGAGATAATTGAAAAGCTACAAAATGTTTGCGCTTCCCCCTTCTTATAGACACAATATTAATTTCAAAGCACGTTCCTGACATGTTTTCTCAAAGTATTGAAAACATTTTCCTTAATCCCACATTAAAGATAATTATTATGTGAAAGTATTTTTTTGCATTATTTGATTTTTTTATTTCAAAGGTTCTTATGTTTTGATTCTACATATTTAGCACAAGAGTATTCGCCAAGACTTAAATTATTATCAGAACTGAACTCGTAATCCAATTTTTGACCTAATTGGACCCCGGTAAATAAGCGTGCAAGGTTTGACTTATACTAGCACACAAACTAATGCGGCAAAGTAAAAAAAAAGTTAAAATCAGCTTCACTCTGTCTCCCGCACACAGCAGGTTAGGCAGAGGGAACCTGGTGTTAAAACATTTTGTTCCCCACTTTTCGCCGAATTCTGGAAGCATTGCGTGCTGAGTGGAAGAACTCAACGCCGCGCTTTTCCTCGACACCAGAGCAAAGAAATGGAATTATAAATTTAAATAAATATTTTATTTCCTCGAGTGGGGATCGAATCCACAACCAGTCGCGTTGACAGTCACACTTTGTACTACTGCGTCACGACCGACCTCTAAAAAAAAGTTTTTAAATAATATATAAACCATCTGCCTTCTGGCAGCTAATAAATAATAGCTGCTAGGCACAAAACACTCGGTTATTGTACCACGCCTCCCTCAACCCTTAATATATTCGAGTTATGAGTTTATCTTTTTTCAGTTTTTCGGAAAGGCTTCCTAATCCCAAGCGATTATTATGGAATAAAATAAATATTAGGCATGTCAGATTACTTTGGGTTTTAGCAAATTTAGATGTTAGATCGAATATGTTTAGTTGAAGAAGGAATCAAGTGTAATTCAATATGATATTTTTGTTTTCAAAATGTAGACTTAAGATTGGATAATAGAGAATTGGATTGAGGTTAATTTTATTACTATTACATACTGTAGTAATCTAATTCTCATGATATAACTAGCCATGTAAATAGATGATAGATCGAAATATTACAGCTACCCAAATCCGTATTTAATGGTATTTTTATAGCATTTAACTAAATATCATATCGAAAAAAATAAGAAATCTTAAGATTAAAGTTAAGATAAAAAAATTCTTACGGGAAAACAAACGACTAATTCAGCCGGGACATCTATTACGAGATTACGCAAATAGAAGCTAATATTCAAAGAGCTTAATTCAATATGAATCTTACTGTAATCTTATAAGCAACAAAATTGGGAGTAGTATGAAATAAATACGTATGTGCTATGGGCCCTAAAATCGATTTTTAACTATACTTATTAAGAAAACGTATAAAAATTTGAACGTAGCGGAATTTGAACCCGCGCTTCTTCGGAAACTGTCCACGTGCTCTGGTTTGTCCACCAGTTGGTCAGAGCACTTGGACAGGAGCTTAGTTAAGCTATACGTTCTGGTATGGCTATGTATTATTTATAGTCTGATGGTAAAAGGATATTTTAATATGATTATATGCTACTTTGTTCTAGCTACCATAAAAATTTATTTTATTAAATAAAGATTTCATGAAAAAAAAAAGAAATAATCACCAGTAAAATTTTGTTAAACAGTACTAAGAAATATCTTATTTAGGTGACCATTTGTTTGTTAATGTTATTTGAAAAATTTTAATATTTTTATAAGTAAATTAAAAAATAACTTTTAATATATGTATTTGAAGTTAATTTTGGTAAAGATCACATAGCGTCTGCAGCTTTTGTCTGTATATATTCTCTTTCACCAGCAGTAAACAAACAAGTCTTCAATCAACGCTGTTTCTTTCTAAGTAAAATAATATAGCTGTTTTGCATTACAAAACAGATATTATGTGTATAAAGAAATAAAGACTAATGTAATAATGAAGATGAAGACTTCTACGAGTGACAAATAAATGACAGCGCGCTGCTATACAGAATAAATTGGGCGCGTTAATAATTAAGAAAAGTGAAAGAGAGGAAAATATACTGAAGATTTTTTTTGGTAAGTTGAACCACTCATTTATGTAAAAAGGCGAAATTAAATTGTAATGCAAAATAGCTATTTTATGTTGTATTTAATCTGACAAGTAGAGTGGGCCAACTATCTCTAATATTGTCCGAAGTGAGTCAAACTCACAATCATTCTAAACAGATAGGGGAAAAAAATGAGAATTTTCCATAATAACGTCGAATTCGTTTATCTATTTTATGGCCACTCGCTGAGTCCTGCGTACAGCAAAGTAGGCAGATAAACCATAATATTTAGATACTCTGTTCTAAAGTTTCCGATAAATTTTCGAATGGCAGAACTCAACGCCGGCCTATGCTTTGTTACCAGAGCGGAGATATGTAAATAATTTAAGTATAATTATAGGCTCGAGTGACCTCATATTCATTATTCATAAGATTCATTATTTCTCGACGATCTATCCTCGATCTATCTCGACGCAAAATATTATTGCTTTTATTAGATCCTTTATCATACTAATTAGGTCTTATTCTTGCGGTACTCCGTTAAGGGCCTGTTATTTTTCTCACAAATGGAAGATATTACTGACATGGCCACCAGCAGTGAGATACGGTACGGTTTACATTTTAATAAAACGGCTTCATTTGAGACAGTTACAAAATTATACAGCTTTGTTTTTACCAAAGAGAAGTACATGAAATTGCATTTTCTTTATATATACCTATGTATAAAATATATATATACTCTTTATTGCATTTTGTGATTCACATTAATACCATAAAATTGTTACATTGTTGGTAAAATATATGGTATATGAAAAATAAAGGTAACTGAGCTGAAGCCAGACGTGTTGCCACACGCAGTGACTGTAAACGCGACAAGTGGTGGGTTCGAATCCCTCCTGATGTTATGAAATATTTAATATTTTCAATTTTTCTGTCTGGTGTCGAGGCAAATAAATTGAGTCCCGTCACTCATCACGCAAGGCCCCCAGAATTGGGCGTAAAATAGGGGACAGAGTGTTTTAGCACTGGGTTCGCTCGGCCTACACTGCTATGTGCAGGAAATAGCGCGAAGCTGATTAAATTCTTAATTATTAATTATCGCTCAAGTATTCATGACATTGCAAATGAGATAGAATGAGGATCGAGGGCCTTAAAAATATTGTACAAGGCGCTGGTAGTACTAAAACTGATATTAATCATATACTGCAATAATACAAGCATTTAAAGAATGTAGTATTTTCAAATGAATGGTCTGCAATAAAATATATTTTATTTTTCCATTTCCCTTCATTTCTTGAGGGATTAGATATGAAAGATGCTATTCCATTTTGTCTAGCAAGTAGAAATAATCTGGTTCTTGTATGTAACTGGTGTGTGACAGAAGTTTATTTTATAATACGGTGAAATTGTCAAGGGTCAAGTAAAGTTGTCACAATCAGACCAATGTGCCTAAAATTGCGCAGAAAATTGCAAACATAGTGTCTTAACACTAGGTTCCCTTTATCTATCCTGCTACTTGCGTTGAAAACAATATTATAAATTTGCCAGCCGATTCTGTATATATTTTTGTAATAAAATATAAATTTCACTACAATTTTCCTTCTAGTAAGCCATTTTTTGAAATCGACAATAATTTTGCATAAATTTGTAGGTTATAAGACACCTTAACGTTACAGTAATAAGGTTTCTAATACTTTCTGTAGAAAAAACACATGGCGCTCCTCACAGCATATAGCAACGTAAGGGATGGTTAAAATTGAAAAAAAAAAAATAGCGATTTATTAAAAAAGCGTGTTTTATTCATAAGATATTTTTAGTAAATTTAATTTTAATATTTCTTTTGTTTTACTTTAAGAATTATATATTGTATTTTTAATGATTATGTGCAGTATTTTTATTGAATCTCTTTTTCGTATGTATTTTATAACTATACTATTAACCAATAATATGAATTATTATCCCCTCTATAATTATTCCCCCGAGTGGGAATTGAATCCACAACAGTCACGTTTATAATTTTATTTTAAAAAAAAAACTTTTTCAATATAATTTTTTAACTATTATATTATTATAAAAATTCTTAATTACAAGATATTCTGTAATTGACACACAGTAAGGCTTTATACGTAACTAGAGGGCGCGCGCGGCTTCGCCCGCTTATTAGGAGTGAATTCTAAAAAAACCACGAAACACGTGTTCAAGAAAATATTTTTAACAGTCTGAATTTAAATATTTATAAAAATCGGTGGCAATTTAAAGATTTTTCCATATATAAACTTTCAACCCCTTATTTGAACCCTTAGGGGGTGAATTCTCTAAAACCACGAAACATGTGTTCAATGAAATATTTTTAAGAGTCTGAATTTCAAATTTTATAAAAATCGGGACAGATTATTTTTTTTTTCCATACAAACTTTCAACCCCTATTTTATCCCTTTAGGGTTAAAATTTTTCAAATTCCCTTCTTAGTGGATGTCCAGAATATGAAAATAAACATCTGCCCAATTTCACGTTTCTACCATCAGCGGTTACGGCTCTGCGTGCGTCTTACCTCAGTCAGTCAGCACAAGTCCTTTTATATATATAGATTATGAGAAAGGATAAGAAGCTTAAGTCGTCTTTTAGCATTCTTGGGTTGAATTGGGTTATTGGAGAAGCCACAAAAATAAGGCTTTAAATTATATAACCGTATAAGTTATTACAATATTAAGTAATAGGCATTTATGTATTACGAATATAATTTGAAAAATATTAGCGTAGGTAAAATTCATGTATATTCTCTTATTAGTGTTAACTTGCTATATGTACCGATGATAATAATAATAATCTGTAATATGCCACAGCAAACGTGCTATGGCAACACTTTTATAATCTTTTATATTGTAAAGAAATGTTTAAAAGATGGTACATTATTAATTTAAGGTAAATAGCTATATTGGGCTGGAGAAGTGAAGGCGAGTGTTTGAACAATGTGGTCGCAAATCCCAGGCACTGCTTCAAGCTCAACAGTATCAAGTATCTATATTTTATATTTTTATGTAAAATACCTAAGCTGAAAACTTACTGAAACAAAAAACTGAAAACTTTTATTTACAGCAGACACAGAAATTAGACGGCATTTTTTTAACATTTTAAATTTTAATGTGAATAATTTGCTATTATAAATACAATCTGATAAAAGCGCAGCGTTTAGCTCATTCCCCCGAGTGGGTACTCCGAAACTGAGTGTCTTAACATTAGCGTATATTGCCATTGGAAAAAAGGCTCTTAAAGCTGTATAGAATTTTACTATATTATTTAGTAGATTTAATATCTTGATACCGTATACAGCGTGAAACTGCACTCACATATAATAAAAAGATAAATAATGATAAACCGTCAAACCCTTCTGGCGAAGTAACATTCAACAGGAAATAAGATTGCGAAATGTAAATCAATAACATAAATAATATTACAATCATCTTAGATAAATTGAGGCCATTCACGCTTTTAGGTGTTTTTCATCAAGAAAAGATAAAATAAAGAAATAAATGTTATCGTGAAAATATAACACCGTTATGTCTCTAAGGGATTTGCGTTACACATATATAAATCGCGGAATCAAATAAACTTATCTTATGGTTGCCATTGTTTGTCACATGTTTTGAAAGTTTAGAAATAAAGAATAACGTGCAATATCAATTTGGGTGGTTAGCATATCAAAATGTTACACCACTCAAGCTGATGTAACACGTTTTCTTAGCTTCGCGCTGTATTCCGCACATAGTAAGGTACAGCGGAACCTGCGAGTGGGAATCGAACCCACAACCTGTCGCATTTACAGTCGCACGCTTGTTGCCCCTGCGCCACGACTGGTCTCAACAACGAAGTATGTTAACACTAGATTTTCTCATTGTAGTCAGTTCAGCGCGGGTAAGAGCATAAATCTGTAAAAAATATTTGAGAGGCACTGTCCATGTTAGAAAAGTATAATGTTTCAATACTGTAGGGTGGCCAATCAGATGAACGCAGATAGTCAATCTTTTTATCCTCGACCCTTGTGAATACCCCTTTATAGAATCCTTTGGCATTTTTCTAATTTGAAAATATATTTAGATATTTTTTTATTGTATTCGCGCATTCAATTTAGTTTATTATAACACTATTATAGAGTGGCCTTATAAATATAAATAAACCTGTCTTGTTTATTATATCTATTTTTAGATGAAATTTCAATATCAATATAATTTTGATAATTTGAGGGTAAAAAACCATTTTAAATGTTTTTTTCAGATTTTTTTAGAATAGGAATATTTTTTTTGTTTATTACCACAAAACAAAAAATATAAAAAATAATACATTGATAAAAATATATGTAAAAGCTTTTATTTATAAAATAAAATATTGGGATAACCCAAAGATAACGAATTTGAATTCGAGATCCGTCCAGCACTGCTTTATTCTCTACAGTGGCCTTTATATGGCTTCTCGCTGTATCCGTACATAGCAGGGAAAGCAGAGGAAACCAGGGAACATAGTGTTAAGACACTGTTTCCATTGAGATAATTCTGTTCCGCATTTTCGCCTAATATTCAAGGCATTACGTGCTTAGTGACGGAACTCAACGCTGCATTTTGCTTCGTTACCAGAGCGAGAATATTTCATTCACTCCAATGGGAATTGAACTCACGACCGTCGCTTTTCCTCACACAACGTTACGCTAATAAATACTGTACAATATTTTGAATGGGGCAAGAAGCATTATTAGTTCTTGAACTAAGTATAAATCAAGTATCGTTAAAGAGACACGTGAACTTTAAAGTTTAAGCCTCAAGCGTCATAATGTAAATTAACAAGCTGTGGCTTCATGTTACAGTTTCTTAAATGGCATATCCTTAAAAGCAAGTATACGTGAGATTTTTATTAATATAACAAAATAAATTAAAACTAGTACATTTTGTGTTTACGTGATACCTATGCATCTGATTTCTGTGAATTTGTTTTTCACAAATTATCTTATGCCTTGTCTGGTTCGTTACCAGCAAAGCGCAGTGTTGAGTTCCGTCTTCAAAATCCGGCGGAATGTAAGGAGCGGAAGTGTCTTAATGGACTTGAAGTGTCTTAGCTCTAGGTTTTCAGGTACCCTCTGCCTACACTGCTATGTACAGGATACAGCGTGAAGCTAAAAAAATATTCTTTATCTTCGGTGGTTGGATTACGTAAAAACACCTCTTAGTTCAGTTAAAACCTTGGACATCTTATTTCTACTTCTGATTCTAGTATTTAGTATTATGAGATTTATAATAATATAATAAATCGAACATCTGATTCTCGTGGGGGGCGGATATATGGAAATAAATTACTTACACGACTAACATGGCTCTAGTAAAAATTAAATTAAAATTGATCAAATTATTTCTTTTATTTTCCATATTCTCTTTTTTATGGAGACTGGTACTATAAGAAAATTTCTATCATCATCGAAAACTTAGTAGTTAGGTCTTGTTACTAGTTATCATATATAATTCCTGAAGAATATCAACCCAAAAATTGCTTGATTGTGTGCTTGTAATTATTGGTTAATATACCACAATTATCTGGGAGACCAAAAATGTGAGCATTAGGACTGGGGAGACACCTCGGTTAACCTTCGAAAATACAGTATCAAAGATACTGGAGTAAGATTACATAAAAAGCATGGGCCCTCATCCCGGACGGGATGTACAAAGACATAATGGCCGAGGCGAAAGAGGTATACAGAGACCATAGCTCTCTGGCTACACCGCTAGGGATTCAGCATGAAGCTCATTTAATTTATGTTTAAATAAAATCTGCTATCATCGGGCACGTCGTAATTTCATAACTGAACCATATTGGTATTTTGAACTAATGATCTATTAATTATGAATGTACGCGGCCATAATATTTACCATTTAATAATAATTATTAACCTAGATCTAGATTAATAAATTAACTTGCCATCGTGGCGCAGTAGGATTACTTCTCCTTGTACATGATGATTGTAGGTTCAATTTTTTTTTTTAATGAGCGGAAAATTGACTTATAACTAAATTTAAAAAAAGAAAAAGTTTAAAATGAACATAACTTTTTCAATCATCCATGTATACGGTTTTTAATAATAATCAAAGGAGCTTACCGTTTTTTGTAACTTAGAGAAAAGAAAAGTAAAGGCTTTACAAAAAGGAAACGTCCCTTGATCGAGCGGCAATTGTTCAAGACTTAGCGCGCACTACAAAAATGTTTCCATTTCCATACTGTTTCAAAAGCTTCCGAATATTTTAAAATATTTTATAGAACTTGTGATGTTCAGTTTGAGACTGTATTGACTTTGGCGAAAAGTGGGTAGCGGATTTCAAAAAATATTTTTATTTCTTCGTTCTGGTAATAAGATATTGTGCGGCGTTGAGTTGCGCCACTCAACACGTAATGTCTCGAAAATTGAGTTATGCATGGGGAATTAACTAGAAGGTATTCTCTGGCTATCATGCTATACATGGGATACAGTTTGAAGTAAAAAAAAAATATTATGGCATTGTCGTAGCCCAATAAATACTCGTAGGCTTTTCAATCTTATCAGGAAAATATTGATATTGAAAGTATATAAAAAAAAAGCTTCACGCTGTATCCCGCACACAGAAGGGTAGGCAGAGGGAACCTAGTGTTAAGACATTCCGTTCTCCACTTTCTGCCGAATTCTGGAGGCATTGCGTGTTGAGTGGCAGAACTCAACGCCGCTCTTTGCCTTGACACCAGAGCGAAGAAATGGAAATATAAATTAAATAAATATTTAATCTCGAGTGGGGATCGAACCCACATCCAGTCGGTTTTACAGTCACACTTTGTGCCTCTGCGCCACGACTGACCTCGAAAGTATATACGATTAACTATTATGGGTTTTTTGTACGTTTATCCAGCATATACCTAGTAGGGAAAGTTTAGTGTTAAGATACCATACGTTCTCCAGTTCCTATCCGCATTCAAAACATGGAATTATTGAGTGGCATAATTATTTTTAGCGCTATCTATTCCGCATATAAGGGTAGGCAGAGGCAATGTGGTTCATAAAACACTCCGTTTCCCAGTTTCCGCTAACTTCTGAGGGCATTGAGAGCTGAGTTGTGGAACTCGACGCACCGCTTTGCTTTATGTCCAGAGCAATAAAATGTTCTGTTCTTACCAAACCGAAGAATGAAAATAATGTATTCTCCCGAAACGATGGTACATATTATGTAGATTGCATATCAAAGTTATCAATATCCGTTAAAATACAACTATTTCTTGAGATTCATTCGGTCCTCTTTCCACGTGACTAAAGTGTCACCGGTTCGTTACATTTCTTTGAAATAACATCGACATTATAGGATTACCTTTCCCGAGAAATTTTGAAAGGTAAAACTCTTGATTAAATAAGGGTTGAGTATTTTTTTAAAATATTTCTTATAATATTGATTTAATTCTAAAATCGACTACTAAATTATATAATACGTTTGTTTCAAAGTTGAGTCCAGTCATGGTGCAGGCGCAGAAGTGTGTGTGACTGTGAATGCGACTGGTTGAGGGTTCGATTCCAACCCAAGGAAATGAAATATTTAATATTTCCATTTCTTTAATCTGGTGTTGAGGCAAAGCGCAGCGTTAAGTTTCTCTACTGAACACGCAATTCCGAGAGTGTGGTAGTAAATGGGGAACAGAAGTATCTTAATGGGAACGGAGTGTTTTAACCCTAGATTCTCAGGTTCCCTCTACGCCTACCCTGCTATGCGAGGGATACAGCGTCATGCTAAAGAAAAAAACAAACATTTTAGCCAAGTTTTAGCTGTTCCAGCACTCTTGATATAAGATTGTTAGCTTTCAATATATTTTTAGATTGAATTACATTAAAAGTGGTTCTCCAATTTGTTTAGCCTAGACTAGAAATAGTTTAGTTGAATGAGTGATTCAATTAACTAAATGGAGGTGAATCTTCTTGAGAAATAACGTTTACTTGAATTTGCACTTACATAAGTGTTGATGGTAATAGAATACTGTTATTATTTAAAGTTTATTACATTAGTTAATCAAATAGTGGATATAAAACTAGTATTAAGACACTTCGTTCTCCACATTCCTCCCAATTTTTTGAACACGGCGTGTTAATAAATATAATAGCACATATATAAATAATAGCACATACATACAGAGGCCCTTGTGGCACAGGGGCACGACCGTGCGACTCTAAACACGACTGTTGTGGGTTGGATTCCCATGACAGGAGATGAAATATTTAATATTTTCATTTTTTAGCTACAATTCTTCGATCTGACTTGAGTTTCGCCTATCAACATGCAATGTATCAAAAATACAGCGGAAAGTTCGGACAGCAGTGTTACAATGGAGAATGGAGTATCTTAACAATACGAGTAGTCCCTTGTTCTGTCTACAAGTACTACTACATGAATGTGAACCTATAAACATCGCCTACATTAACCATACTGCAGACCTTCACACTTCTATTATGACGTCCTCCGGATGGTATGAGCAGATACAAACATTACGCCATATAATAGCGCAGGCTACAGTTTTTCCATAAATTGCAATAGTTTTTAAAAGCGAATATCATTTCATAAATCATTTTAATTGTTTATATTCCCATGAAAACGGGGTGGAAATGTTTTTTTTTTTTAATTTCTCACATTGGCTGAGTGCCAGGCAAGTGGGTGAGAAACTCAGTTCGACTATTCGATATTACTTTAAATATAATTTACGATAAATATACATAAAATATACATTCTCTGAGCAGTAGGGAATAATTACGTCCAAATTGAACTTTTATAAACTGTACTTTTGATAGAGCTAGTTCATTAATTATATAATATATAGTCAACATATTATTAATAGTAATTTAAAGGATTTGGAACGGCTTAAAATATTTTTTAATTATTTAGTTACCTATATTGTACACACTACCTCCAAAAAAGTTTGAAAAATTGCAAATTTTCATAAAATAAGACTTCGCTCTAAGTTTCAATATATAGCTTGTATCTTATTTTTTTCGCTTTTACCTGGTTACCAAAGCGAGGACATAAAAATATTGAATATTTCCTTTCTACGGATAGGAATCAAACCCACAACCTAACGCTTTTGTCTAGTACAAATGTACAAATGTACATGCTTGTGCTCTTGCACCATGACTGGCCTCGATGTGGCTCTTAGTTTTCGAGAAATTTATGAAATTTAGCACACGTGCACGAAATTCGAAATAGATCCATCATACCCGATGTAACAGACATACTGTAACGATCCATACCAGAACTAAGTTGTGTAGGTAAATAATGTAATTAAGTTCTCCCTCTAGTTTAATATATAGCTTAAGATAAATGCAATCTTATAAATAATAGTTTAGTTCAGTCCTTTATATACGCGTTCCGTTCACAAGTAATATTAAAGTGACGTTATAATATACCGTAGGTAAAACACGCAGATATAAAATATATTTATTAAAAATAATGTGATAATTATATTTAATCGTTGTGTATTATTATTTAAAATAAATAATAACATAATTAATATTTTAATTATTGTAAAATATCATTTTGGCTGAATAAGCTACTGTCCACGTCAAAGTTAAGAAAAAAGGAAAGAAAGAGAAGGGAGATGGCGGACGCGTCTGAGGAAGGATGGATTTTAAAATGTATACAGAAGTTTTAATTTATAATTAATAGATTTTTAGTTATATTTCATATTTAAATACATGAAGATATTTTATGAGGTATGTAAAATTACAATTATATTATTGTACGCAGAATGCTTGCCGCCATTTTTATTAGTTGCGTGTATGTGAATTGTGAAATGAGAGTTAAATAGGTTTGGTGAATTATATTTACTTATCAATGTAATGTCTATAAATATTAGTATTTTTTTTACATGTAACATGTAAATAAAAGGAAATATAAATATAATAAATAGTATCATTTATAATATGATATAAAACTATTAATTCAAATTACGTATTTACAATTTATAAATATGATATAATATGAGTCTATTTAATGTCCTACAATAAAGGTAATCTGTTATATTTAATTAAATATCATAAAGATATTAGACATTAGCCAAAATTATTTTTTTACGATTTATACGACTGTTAGAGTTCATTGACCCTATGTTTTACTATTGACTAATATAGTTACAACCGACTGCTGCTGGGCTTCGCTGGTACTAATATGCAAGCATATTGGTAAGCTAAGTGATTGCTGTGGCATTTAATTTTTATATATATTAAATTTAGATAGTTTCTGGCCTGGATAAAGTTGCTACTTACTGTTACCGGCTACACCTTCTAGAGGTATCAGCTTTTGTTATTATTATTGGTTTTAACGTTAACGTTTTTTTATAATATACTTGTAACGTGCTTACTACTAGTCCTTAATACCACAAAAAAATGAGATAATGGGAACGGAATATCTTATCACTAAGTTCCCAGGTTCCTGTATCTACCTTGCTATATGTGGGATACAGTATGGAGCTAAAAAAGAAAAATAGACAAACATAAAAAAAAAATACATATATTATAGCAACGAATGAATTTAATCAGCTCTAAGACTGCGGTTTAAGCCTTTCAGGAACAGATAGACAGAGGATTATGAGAGTGCAAGTAATTTTAGAGAAATAAGAATATATATATTTTTATTACAGTTTTAAATTATATTTTAAATTGTTTTCTTTAGGCCAGTCGTGGCGCAAAGACACAAATTGTAACTTTAAAATCGACTGGCTGTGGGTTTGATCGCCACTCGAGGAAATGAAATATTTGTTTACATTTATATTATCATTTCTTTGTTCTGGTGTCGAGGAAACGCGCGGCGTTGAGTTTCGCCACTCAACACCCAATACCTCCAGAACTCGGAGGGTTCCCTCTGTCTACCCTGCTGTGTGCGGGATACAGCGTGCAGCTGATTTAATCTAATAAAAAAAAGTTATTTTTATTCAATGATGGACAAGATGAAAATCTAGATAAATGTTATTTAAGACATAGCTTTGAAAATACTTTAAAGAGACAAAATAAAATCTCTTGTAAATTCAAAGATATAAGTTATTATTAATATCATTTTAGCTTCTATCTGTATCTCTTTGAATAACGAAATACGAAATTAATAAACACTCTCACAAACTTGCGTTTGTGTATATTTATAAATTGTATTTCCCGTTGACTTACAATCCTGAAATTGATACGGAAATTTATTTTTAAACTATTATGTTAAAATGATTACGAAAATATATGTTACAAATCATACTTTACATTTTGCTCTATAAAATAAACTAAATTTCACCAAATGTTGTTTTTACAGAGCGATAAAAGCTTTTGTAAGCTTCTTTGTTTTAAAAATAGTATGGTAATGAAGCGAGAGTGGACTTTCAAATAGGCTGCTTATCGTGACAGTTTAAAATTTATAGAGGAACTTCTGAAATATTTTTATTTTCAAGTTCAAAAATTTTATTAATAAGGCCTTCGTTACGCAGTCGCATGTTGTCAGTCCTATTCTCAATAGATTCGATTCCCGAGGTGAAATAAATTGTTTTTATTTCCTCGCTATGGTAACAAGACAAAGAGCGATGTTGAGTTCCGAATATTGGGATACAGTATGGAGCCCAGCGCCTTAGAAACATTTTGCCTGCGTTAGAAACATTTATCCTGCTATATGCGAAATATGGTGTGAAGCTGAAAAAAAAAATACCTGAGTAAAATGAATTATTCTCATTTTTTCGCTATGGTAACAAGACGATGCGCAACGTTGAGTTCCGCCAATCAACATTTCATTCTACCTATATGTATATGTATGTATTTTTCAAGTTTATTCCTCAGAAATCCGAAGCTATACAGCATTTACAAACATTTTTTTATTAATATACAGTGAAAAAAACGATTTTATAAGAATAAGGTTAAGGGTTCGATTCCCGATCAGGAAATTAATTGTGATGGTTTGAAGTGAAAATAGCTCCGCGCTGTATCCTACACATAGTAGGGTAGGCAGAGGGAACCTGGGAGCCTAATGTTAGCATTATTAAGACACTTCCGTGTCGAGTGGCGGAACTCAACATTGCATTTTACCTCGTTACCAGAGCAAGGAATTGAAAATTTAAAATCTCATTTCCCCAATGGGAATCGAACCCACAACCCGCCACATTTACAGTCACTCGCATGTACCACTGCGCCACGAAGGCCTCGAATGAAAATAGCTTTTCTAAAGTCTGAAGAGTGATTATTTGGTCGAAAAACAGTTTGTTACTAATGAACAGTGTTCAAACGTTACCCAAAGAAGTTATATAACTTTTGCAATTTCCTCATAGAGCTCCAATATCCTGCTAACTTAGCGACAACTCCTCTTGATTAAGAAACGAGCAATCATATCAACTGCCTCGAAATATTTTCATACACTAAATTTAAACGAATCTCGTCATCGATACTTAAGTATCGATACTTAAGTATCGATGACGAGATTCGTTCCTTAAGGAAGTTTTATTTGAAATTAAAATAATTAGGTAAATATTACTTTAATATTGTTTACCTAACATTTTTTATATATTATTTTTATATTTATTGTTAAGTTGCTCAGTTACAGATTTCGAAAATTCAGTGTATTCATGTTTTTACTAAGATCTTAAAAATATATCCCGAATAGAATCTAAACATAGAAATTCTCTCTCATATAGATTTCCAATTAATTTAGTCGGTGAATTCGAGAACAACGCATTATGCAATATTCAACTTGACTCACATTTAACATTTATCATTGTGCTGAAATCTTATCTGACCAAGACGCTAAAATATACTCTATAAATATATTATGCTCTACCAATAAAATATACTCTATTATTATGTTATAATTTTTTATAAAAGTAACCAAATTATAACAAATTATAGACTACCAATAACTAATAATGAATCCGGATCTAGCAATATTGGAGTAAATTAGTAGTAGTAATTAATAGCAGTAGTTATTTCCTCTATACGCCGTACTGTTGTATTTAAATTTTCTAGTAAAATATCTTAAATTACTATAAAATATCGAATATTTGGTGAGGTACAGAGTGTCTTAATACTAGTTTCTTCCTGTTTACTCTCTTATGTGTGGGATAAAACGTGACACTGAAAAAAAAATATTTTAAGGCATCTCTCCCAATGTATGAAATTTGCATTTACAACAGCGAAAAATACTATTCTGACAAGACAGAGAAAATAAAAATATTATAATATTTGCCATAGTCATAATATAGAACTTTGTGAAACATTTTTCTTGTTAAATCTGTCTGCGAAGTAAAAGAAGTTTTAGAAACAAGAGCCGCCGCCGTGTTCAAAGTTTTCCAGGTTTAAGCGGGTAATAAAACGAAAAATCTTTTCACATTTAAGAAAAGTCTACAGTGATGTTGCCATATGTTTTTGCTCATATAAGCGAAATAATTGTGAATATGTGTATGTGATCTTTCATTGTTGAAATTTAGAATTATTACCATAATGCATTTTTCAGCTTTACCACTGAGAACCTAATGTTGAGGCCGGTCGTGGTGCAGCGGCACGAGGTGTGACTGCAAAATCGACTGGTTGTGGGTTCGATTCCCACTCGAAGAGATGAAATATTTACTTAAATTTATATTTCCATTTCTTCGCTCTGGTGTCGAGGTTAAGCGCGGCGTTGAGTTCTGCCACTCAACACGCAATGCCTCCAGAATTCGGCAGAAAGTGTCTTAACACTAGGTTCCCTCTGCCTACCCTGCTGTGGGCGGGATACAGCGTGAAGCTAATTTAATTTTTTTTTTTTTTAATTTAACCTAATGTCAAGATACTCCCTCCACCGCTTTCTAGTCACGTGTGTTTAGTGAAATATTGCTCAGTAAAGGAACTTACCGCTTCGCTTTGATTTTCCAGAAGTGAAGAAACTACAATATTATATATCCCGATTTGGGATCGAAGCCACGACCAACGCGTTTACAGTTAGATACAACACAGTACAAAAACATTTATTGATGTAAGTATAGAATTCTCAATCTATATTTAACTACTTTAATTTTTTTATGTTTTAATGGAATTGGACCTCTATAAAAAAAGAAGATCTTCATATATTAAGTTTTATCATTATAAAAAGAACGTAATGTTACAAATATATATATATATATATATATATATATATATATATATATATATATATATATATATATATATATATATATATATATATATATATATATATATATATATATATATATATATATATATATATATATATATATATATATATATATATATATATATATATATATATATATATATATATATGTTTGTGGTTGACTTTCTTATATACTGTGATTTGTGTTATCACTGTATTGTATGTACATTTAAAGTGGTGTGGATTAAACTCAGTCCTGTTCGTAAGTAGACTTTTATTCTACCATCATCAACGCTACAAAACATTCTAAACCTTTTGTGGAAATGTAATTTGACATATGTAATGACCATCGCGACTATAGATTGCAATCACTGTTTCACTGCTCCACTGTAGGGACACTACGTTCAAATTATAAATTATTCTTTTAGGTTTCTTCTTTTATAGTCAGATTAAAGTACTAGAAAATAGTTACATTTTATGCTGCATTTAGTTAAGTTAAAGCTTAAGTTAAGTACTTAATTTCTGTAAGAAACTCTCAGAATTTAAAATAAAATTCTGCGGTTGTATCGTTCTATTAAATGTAAAATAATTTAATTGTAAGAATAGTTATCTCTTTCTTTCTTTTTTAGAGTTTTGTACCTCAAAAGGTAAAAATTGATATAATAAGTTATATATCTCGAGATTGTGTGGATTATAAATATATATGGATAAATGGTGGTTGTAAATTCAAATATTATTCATGATCATTTTATATTCATACAATATAAATATTTATTTGTAAAAAAAAACTACGTTTGAGATTAGAGGGTGCTCTTTTCTTTTATTCGATAAGTGAGGAAGGAATGATTTGTCACCAAACTTTTAAAGAAAATGCTATATTACTTCATTTTCCCCTTGAAATACGTTAAAAATACTTTTAATCTTATTTACATAAAATAAAACTTAATATATGAAAACATATGAGGCACATATGGGATACAGCGTGAAGCTGATTTATTTTATTTATACAATATTATTATAGTGTAGGCACAGTAAATTTTATTTAGGTGTAATTAAATATAAAACAATAACAAGGAAAGAAAAGGTTTTCCTATATTATAAGTAACATGGCTTAAAGGCAATTTATCAGTTGACCGCGCGGCTTGACAATATGATGGCAAGCGACGATCTATCAATTGATTTACACCCGCCATAGCTGACGTTAAAAACCGATATATCTGTAGTTAGTTTGGCTACCAAATATTTGTTTATACGATTATTTAATTAAATAATTTTTTTCTTCATTTCTTCGCTCTGGCGTCGAGACAAACTACGATTTTGAGTTCCACCACTCAACACGTAATGCCTACATAATTCGGCGGAAATAGGGGAACGGAGTATCTTAGTACCAGGTTCCCTCTGCCTACCCTATTATGAGAGGAATGCAGCGTGAAGCTGTAAGAAAATGATAATATATGTTAATGTTTATTTTAGTATTATAGCTATTCCAAGTTTTATATGTACGTGTCATTTACTACATTCTAGCAATACATTTTTTATAAGAGAATTTTTTTTCCATTACATTTCTATTTTTCTTTATCGTTTTTCAGCTTACGCTGTAGCAAAATGCTAATGAAGCGTGGGTGATATGTTGCTGGGTAGGCAGAGGAAATCTAGTGTTAAGACACTCCTTTCACTACTTTTCATCCAATTTTCAAGGCTTTGTTTGTTGAATGATGGAATTTAACAGCGCGCTTATGCCATGTTACCAGAGCGAGAAATGAATGGAATGAAATCGAAGGGAATGAGAATCGAACCTACAATCGTTACGTTTGCAGACACGTGCTTGTGTCTTTTGATAAAAATTATAATTTTTGCAAAGTAAGAGTTTTGCTTCCAGTTCCAAAATGCAATAATTTATCCTAAATCCATCTGTCTGCCTACAGATATCCTCTGTCGTTCAAACTTTCCCTAGATGTAAATTTTATTATTATATTTTTTATTAAAATATTCTTTTTTTCAGCTTTACGCTGTGTCTTTTGATAAATATTACAATTTTGCTCAGTAAAAATTCTGCTCTCTGTTCTAAATGCAATAAGTCTATCACACAAGAGACGGTTATTCCTTTAACTTCTTATTTTAGATATTTACTATATAGCTTCTTGGAAATATATTGCAATTACTTCCACGAAACATACTTTTATGTCTCTCTTTTATTACTTTTTCAGTTCTATTTTAAAAATAAAACAAAAAATTAAATTAGCTTCACGCTGTATCCCGCACACAGCAGGGTAGGCAGAGGGAACCTAGTGTTAAGACACTCCGTCCCCCACTTTCTGCCGAATTCTGGAGGCATTGCGTGTTGAGTGGCAGAACTCAACGCCGCGCTTAACCTCGACACCAGAGCGAAGAAATGGAAATATAAATTAATAAAAAAATTCATCTCCTCTAGTGGGGATCGAACCCACAACCAGTCGGTTTTGCAGTCACACCTCGTGCCGCTGCGCCACGACCGGCCTCAAATCCTAGCCTCTAAATTTTCTTTATGTAGATAATAAAATTTAATAAATAAATTGAAATAACGAAAATATAAATAAAAGATGTTACATATAAGATAATATGTTAAATATAAGATGTAGGGGAACGGAGTGTCTTAACACTAGGTTCCCTCTGCCTACTCTGCTGTGTGCGGGATACAGCGTGAAGCTAATTTAATTTAATTTATTTAAATATAAGATAAATATCATTCTATTTGTAGGGTTCTGTAACACAAAAAATAAAAATTGAATATTTATAGGATTACTTTGTTCCGACAGTTCGTATGTCAAGACCATTTATCTCAAGATCGCGTGGAGGTGTGAAGCCGAAATTTAAATCAAATTTTCAAGTTTACGATTTCTTCAAGCATAGAAATATAGCTGGTGGCCCTACAGTTATTAAACTTGGCAAGAAATGATGATTTACAATACAAATGAAGGAAAAATATCGAAAAGTGATAATTTATATTTATTTCAAATTAAAAATATATTTTTTAAATAAATAATAAACTTAAGCTTTCGGGCATATTTTGTATGAAATGAATTACAAATCTATATTTATTGATATTTTCATACAAAACATGCCTGTAAACGTAAGTTTGTTAACTTTTACAAGTTGTACGTTCTGTTGACCTACAATCCTGAAATTGGTACAGAAGCCTCGGTGGGTGATTCCGACTCGCACTTAACTGGTTTTATAAAAAAAGCTTGCCCTAGCAATTTAAACATATGTAATTATATTAAGAGGACAAAAAAACTACGTCGTTGTCCTTCAAATAATATTTTTATGATCGAGCGAAGCGAATCCCCTGAATTATAACAAAATTTCATGCGCTTAACCGGGTTATAATAACAAATTTAAACACGCCGCCACGAATGTAAATAGCATAATAAAAACATGACATCTGCATTGAAAATTCGGGAGCTTATTAAGTCAAGCAATTTGAATTTAAGATAAGTTTACAGTCACAGTTCTAGGGAATTTTTATTTGTCAGATGATTTAAAAATTAATATATTATATACAAATAAATATATTATGTACCACCATTAAATACTGTAGCCCGTCGTGACGTGAGGGTACATCAAGCGATTGACTGTAAACGAGCCCGGCACGTCTTCCCCTCGGTAACGAGGCAAAACGCGTCGTTGAGTTCCGCCACTCATCACTCAATACCTCGAGAATTCCGCGGAAAATGGGGAACATAAGTGTCTTAATGATGGATTAATGGAGTGTTTTAACATGAGATTCCAAGGTCTCCTCTGCCTGCCCTGCTACGGACGGAGTACAGTGTGAAGCTAAGAAAATATTTTAAAATTATATAAAACTCTTTCGGTACTGTGTGACTAACAGACAACACACAGTCGTACGAGTAACTACTCGGTGTAAAATGCTGAAATTTGGCATGTAGATTCCTTAGGAATTTCTTAGTGTAGAGGAGGGGTAAGTGAGAATTCTCTGAAATTTATATGGAAACGGGGAAGATTATCGAGAAATAAAATCCTAGTCTAGGTTTTTAGGGCGCATTTATATAATATTACGTAAATCGCCACCTACCAAAATTTCATATATTATGTACATATTATTTAGCTTTAAAAGTTAAAGTTATAATCTTCTTTGTAATAAAATATTTTCATCCAGAATATCTTAAAAGTTTTATTTGAATGATACATTAAATTAACATTTAACAGTTTTTAGCTTTACACTCTATCACACTATATGACAGGGTAGGCAGAGGTGTAAGGTTTTTAACTGGCACTCAATGCCGCGCTGGGATTCGAAACCAGAACCATGGTGCTTACAGTCACACGCTTAATACTACGCGCCACGACGGCCTAAATGGACAGTAAAAAGTTTAATGAATAAAATTATTACAACTAAAGTAAATGATACTGTAACTGACATCCCACCCTACACTCAATAAAATATTTAAATAATAATTTTAATATTTTATTATGGCTCGTGATACGTCTAACATAGTTAGAACTCTTTCATAGTGATCGTAAGTAATCCGAGATCTTTTAGAGATTCAGAGGTAACAATATAAATATTAAATGTACAATAAGTTTAATATAAATACAAATAAAAGATATTATGATAAATATAATGTCATTGTCTGTCCCTTTCATTCTCTCGTGATATTTCTAAAGAATATCGTAGACGTCCTATCCTCCTCTCTGTTATACCCAGTCATTACTGATAGTTATAACTAAGGGGGGATAGTGAGTGGCCCCGCACCCGCCACTTACCGTGGATTCCGGCCATTCGGCTCTGAACCCTCCGGGACGGATCGGAATAGTTAATATTTGTGATTCTTATAATGGAAAACCATAATCGCAAAAGCGAAAGGTCAATTATTCTAATGCAAAGACCGAAGTCTAATATACATACTTGCAATGGAATTGAGATTATTATATGTAGGCCGTAGCCATAATTATGTAACATATAACTCTCTGCTTCACATATCAGATCGAACTCACTACCGCTAGGCGGCCGATCATGTGAATCCACTTCAGTTTGTTTCTTTAGAGGGCATTACATTAATATACCCATTTATATATTTCATATTATAATTATTCTGATGCAAAGACCGAAGTCTAATATACATACTTGCAATGGAGTTGAGATTATTATATGTAGGCCGTAGCCATAATTATATAACGTATAACTCTCTGCTTCACATATCAGATCGAACTCACTACCGCTAGGCGGCCGATCATGTGAATCCACTTCAGTTTGTTTCTTTAGAGGGCATTACATTAATATACCCATTTAACTTTCGTGTATCTTTCTTATAACTATATATTTATTAATCGTATCTTAATAATATTCAATTCTGTACGTATAATGTGACGTGTTTAATGTTTCTTATTTCCGTATAAATTCGTTAATATAGTATAATTCGTATTATAATTATTACCTTCGTGCTCTTATTATATTCGTGCCCTAGTTTCAATATTAATATAATTTATATTCACTGTTATTGTAACGCCTCTTTTAAACAGAACCGTCGTAGAATAACACGCACAGCACACACCCTGCAGCTGTTTGTCTGAACTGACACTAGACTCAGAGTTGTGGGAATGTAATATAGAAATCATTAATTGAAAATACTCAGTTATCGCTAGGACAGCCAGCGACTCCAAGTAGACATGATTCTACTACCAGTTCAGTAAAGAACCTCAGTGCTGAGAAGAACTGGCGGAAGAAACTCAGCAGCAGAATCCAACACTACTAAAGCAATTCGCTTATATCAAATATGCCAGCATCAGTGACGCCCGGCTATATATTATAAGTATGTCGTCGACATCAGTCGATTGACGCATTATATTATCTACGATAAACCAAGTGTTAGACAAACAAGCGGACACCACCATATATGTACACCAGAGTGCTGGGACATAAAACGGCACCACACACCCGTGCGAGACAGGCGGACACTGCTACATACACCAGTACCAGGACATAAAGCAGCATCACACACCTATCCATCATACACCAAGTGTTAACGTTGAGGCACCGCAAGGCACCGCGAAACTATCTAAATATAATATATATAAAATTAAATGCCACGGCAATTCACTTAGCCAAGCATATTAGTACCAACGAAGCCAAGCAGCAGTCGGTTGTGACTTTAATATTAGTTAATACTAAAACAAGGGTCAATGAACTCTAACAGTCGTATAAATCGTAAATAATTAATATTTGGTTAATGTCTAATGTCTATTATATTTAATTATAGTAATATATAAAAAATATTGAAAGTTTACTTTTATTGTAGGACATTAAACAGACTCATATTTATATAATATTTATAAATTGTAAATATATATTTTGATATAATAATTTTATATCATATTATAAATTATACTATTATATTTATATTTCCTTTTATAAAACTCAGCAGCAGAATCCAACACTACTAAAGCAATTCGCTTATACCACATATGCCAGCACCAGTGACGCCCGGCTATATATTATAAGTATGTCGTCGACATCAGTCGATTGACGCATTATATTATCTACGATAAAACCAAGTGTTGGACAAACAAGCGGACACTACTACATACACCAGAGTTCCAGGACATAAAATAGCATCACGCACCCGTATGCGACGGGCGGACACTACTACATACACCAGAGCTCCAGGACATAAAATAGCATCGAACACCTATCCATCATACACCAAGTGTTAACGTTGACGCACCGCAAGGCACCGCGAAACTATCTAAATATAATATATATAAAATTAAATGCGACGGCAATTCACTTAGCCAAGCACATTAGTAACAACGAAGCCAAGCAGCAGTCGGTTCTGACTATAATATTAGTTAATACTAAAACAAGGGTCAATGAACTCTAACAGTCGTAAAAATCGTAAATAATTAATATTTGGTTAATGTCTAATGTCTATTGTATTTAATTAAAGTAATATATAAAAAATATTGAAAGATTACTTTTATTGTAGGACATTAAACAGACTCATATTTATATGATATTTATATAATATATACTAAAACAAGGGTCAATGAACTCTAACAGTCGTATAAATCGTAAATAATTAATATTTGGTTAATGTCTAATGTCTAGTATATTTAATTAAAGTAATATATAAAACATATTGAAAGATTACTTTTATCGTAGGACATTAAACAGACTGATATTTATATAATATTTATAAATTGTAAATATATATTTTGATATAATAGTTTTATATCATATTATAAATTATACTATTATATGTATATTTCCTTTTATAGTAAGTAACATGTTAAATATTTATTAATATATATAGAAATTACATTTATAAGCTATTATAATTCACCAAACCTATTTAACTTTCATTTCACAATTCCCATACACGCATCTAACGAAGATGGCGGCAGGCATTCTGCGTACATTAATATAATTGTAATTTTATATACCTCATAAACACATCTTCATGTATTTATTTACATTTACTAAATAAATAATATTTATCTCTGGATATTGACGGCATTATATGCATTAATATCACTCTTCTTTATGTTAATAATAATCTATTAAAAACTTACCGACGAAGTATTTCAATACAAACAATCGTAAATAGTGAAAGCACTTATAACTTATCTTAGCAACCTCAAATACTTATATCACAATTGAAAACACAATCTCACATGCTTTTTATATACATTAAATATAACTAGATATATGTTAATTATAAATTAAAACTTTTCTAAACATTTAAAACATGCATCCTTCCTCAGACGCGTCCGCCATCCCCCTTCTCTTTCTTTTCCCTTTCTTTTCTCTTTCCTTGACTTTGACGTGGACAGTAGCTTATTCAGCCAACATGATATTTTACAATAATTAAAATATTAATTATGTTATTATTTATTTTAAATTATAATACATAGCGTTTCATTATAATTATTAAATTATTTTTAATAAATATATTTTATATCTGAGTATTTTACCTACGGTATATTACGTCACTTCAATATTACTTGTGAACGGAACGCGTAATTAAATAACTGAACTAAACTATTATTTATAAGATTGTATTTATCTTAAGCTATAATTAAATAATATTATAAATTATATTTATAATATTTTTTTTATAAATGTTTTTTTTTAATTAATTATATTATTTACCAACACAATTTAGTTCTGGTATGGATCGTTACAATACAAAAAGAGTAGATATGAACGCTAAGTGTCCACTTTAGGTTGAATACGACTCGTAAATCAAATCGATAAAAAATATTTTAAATTGCATCTGAGACTTATCTATTTTTGTTATAATTCGGGTTATTTGTTTGCATATTATATAAATAGATATAGTAAACAACAATTTTTAAATTTAAAATTGAGTTTGTTTTTTGGTATAGTGTATGCCAAGTAAGGCTTACTTACTGACAACTATAAAGATTAAATAATAAGTCTACAAGTTTATACACTGTTAAAGTTTATTAAATTATATAATAGTTTATAGATAAATTAATTTTTAACACTGGAAAACCTTCTGCGAGTATTTTACTATTTAGCACTTAAAATGTAAGGAAAAATAAATAACTTTTAAGACTATCGTGGCGCAGAGGCTCAGTGTTGTGGCTTCGATTCCTTCGATTGGATTATATGCGTTTCTTTCTTCTGTTGAGAAGACCGTAGATGTTCTTGAATTGAGGCAGAAATTGAGGAACGGAATGTCTTAACATTGGATTCCCTCCTGCTGATCCTGTTAGTTAGATCCAGTGTAAAACAAAACAAAAAGAAACAAAAATAAAGTTTTTAACATTTTTAAAGTGTTATTCCACACTTAGGAAAAAAAAAATAATTTGGAAACCATCCAAAAAAGCTCGGGTTCAAATTCCGCTATGTTCAAATTTTTATATGTTTTCCTAATGAGTACAAAACATATGTTACTAGTGGAGTATAAATTATTCTTTAAATCATCATTTTGTGGTTAGGACAAGCCAATAAAAGGTAGTAACGGGGTTGAAGACTAAGCTATCCGGGTGTATCTCACTCGAGGGAATAAAGTTATTATAGTTAGTTAGTAAAGTTATTATAGTTATTTAAGTTATAAATTAAAATTATTGCCAATTTTCTATTTTGGCCTAAAAAGCGCAACGCTTAGTTCCGCCACTCAACACGACAAGTCTCAAATTCGAGTGGAAAGTGGAAAACTGAACTTCTTGAAAGTGCTTACAAATAATAAAGAAAATATAAAGATCATAAATACAGGAAAATATTTTTTTTAATTTTTCGCCGTTTTAGTGACAATGCTGACTGAATAACAAAATGCATTACTATAAAATAATTATACAAAGAAAATAAATTCTTTCTTTAATTTAAACGTTTGACGTTTACGCTATAGAGCTCTCCTACTCCACACACAATGTACCACCACCTTACAGGCAGGCAACGCACCTGTAGCTCCTCTGGTGTTGCACGGGGTCGTGTGCAGCGGTAGTCACTTACCATCAGGTGACCGGAACGCTCGTTTACCTTGTCTTTTCCATAAAGAAAATGCCTCCAGAATTTGCGGAAACTGCTAATAATAATAATAATAAACATTTGAGGGAAGTAAAATAAAGTAGTTTAATAACTATCGCTTACAGCGAGGCATGTCCCAGCGGTACCACTACTATTTCAATGTTTGGTAATAATTGAACAATCTCACATATTCCACGTCCATACAACTTTTCGGATGAGATACAGCCGTTCTAAAACATGTCGTAGAACTCTCACAACATTATTTTATATGTATATGTATATCGGTTTTTAAATGTAATATATTCGTAGCAAGTTATTTGATCTTATAATTATTACTTCTAGGGTATAAATATAGATAAAAATAAAATATAACACATTAAAAAAATACAGAAAATCTGGCACTGACCTTTTTTTTGTGAAATATAAAAATATATTTTAAGCTTATTATATATTTTAATTTGTTATATTATGAAACTTTTCAATTATGATTGATATTGAAAAACTTACCATTTTACAAACAATGGTGGATATGTAGAGTTTACATAAAAAATGCATTTATTAAATTATAGTGAACGCTGTGTGCGAAATTTATATTGGCATTTCATAATATAAGGCTGTATGAATAAAATATGCAACTGAGATTAGAAATGCCGATAAGCTCTACGGAATCAAATGAAAAATCAAGCAACATGCCATCGTGATTTTTTAAAGGAAAAATATGTAGTAGAGGCCTGTAGTGAGGTAATAAAATATTTAATATTTTCATTTCATATTTAATTTTTTCGCTCTGGTAACGAAAAGTCCGCTAGTCCACAAGCAATGGCTGCAGAATTCAGCGGAGTGGAGAATGAAAGTGTCTTAATGGAAACGATGTGTCTTAACACTACATTTTTATAGGTTCCCTCTGTTCACCTTGCTACATAGCAGCGTGAAGCTGAGAAATCTACTTACTATTACAATTCATTGTAGGTAACAAAATATAAAAAATAATGTTTTTATATCAACGTGTGATTATAAGAATATCAGTCAAATGATTTGGAAAATAAAAGGAAAGTTTTCTTAATATTTTATTAAAATTCTAATAAAATGTTTATATTTCAACTAACAATATTAATATCGTACAAATCTAATATAAAGAGCTCCGAACTCGCCAACTGTATATTATTTTCTTATTCACTACTGAAGTGAGACACAATCACAATTTTTAATAAGATTTCAAAGCCATTTTTAAGTTATTAAAATAATTATTTTTAAAAAAATCTATGTTTGTATGATTGCAAATATGTATATATTTTTTAGCTTCCCGCTGTACCCCGCACATAGCAGGGTAGGCAAAGTGAACCTGGAAATCTAGTATTAAGACATTTCCGTTCTCAATTTCCGCCAATTTTTATTGATTTCCACTCGTGAGAATGTAATATTTTACAGAATCTCTCGTTTATTAGGCAGACCTGGGGAACAGAGTATATCAATACATTTTTCCTTCATTCGACTCTACCATGCGTGAAAAAACCATTAATAGACACAGTCTGTATTTGTATATTAACGAAAACTACATTCAATTCTATAGCATTTTTTGAAATACTTCAACATTATTTTAATATTATCAACTTTCTTTTATACTCTGTAAAGACATATATCAAATTGTCTTATTTTTTTTATATATTTTGTATTCAAATATCTAATTACGGAATAAACAATAAAAAAATACACATTATACAAACGAACAATGCCCACTCGTCAGTTGCGTCAGTTAATAAATTAAAAGTGAACGTCGCAATTTTACTAAAGACAAACACCAATTAACCGCTCAGACTTCATTCCATTGCCGAAGTCGAGAAGCGCGGAGGGCTTTTAAGCTGGAGCCGTGTCGAGTGCTTTGGTGAACTGGGCAACATATGTAGAGATTTTTACTATTAAAACTTTTATACACCGTCCACAACCGGCGTGTTTGCTCAGTATATTATAGAATATAACATAGAATAAAATGTATAGAAAATGTGAAATATATAAATACTTCAATAGTAATATTAAAGTTTAAATATTTTATAAAAAATTAACACAATTTTTATCAATATTAAAAATTTTGTAAAGTGTGGGTGATATTACGACCTCTGTAACTGACGGACGGTCTTTGTGTTTTCTTTGAGTTTCCTGAAACATTTTTTCTTTATAATGAGATTTTCTTTATTTTATAACTTTAGTACTTTTAATATTTTCAAAAGAAGTTAAGCATAATAATACTTTCTGATCTGATCTAGCTACTTAGAAGATTTATGTCCCAGCGCTTTAGGAGCAATTTCTAGCCTGGACACGTGTTTCAGAATATTCATTTCTCCATCTTGTGCCCGCTACGAGATTTATAGTTGTGATGTATTAAAAATATCTAATAATCTTTGTGTTTTGATTTTAGCTAGTTTTCTTTTATCTTATCTTAGTTTTCTCATTCATTATTTGTCTATAGATATAACTATGAAAGTACCTAATTTTAATTTTTTACCTTTTGTTATTGAGTCATTGCGAATATATATATAAAACTCTTTTTTTTCAAGATTCACGCTGTATCCCGCATATAGCAAGGTAGGCAGAATGAACCTGGGGAATCTAGCGTATTCCGTTACCCATTAAGACACTCCCGATTCTCAATTTCTGCTATATTCTCGAGTCGTAACGTGTTGAGTGGCGGAACTTAACGCCGTGCTTTGCCTAGATATCAAAGGGAACTCTGCTTATCCACTAACTTCGGAATACAGCGTAAAGCTAAAGCAAAATACTTCTTACATTTAAAAAAAAAACTATTTAAGACATTTATTTACAGCGTCGATTCTTTTGAACAGATCTTGATAAATAGGATATCAACTGCCTCGTATTTATCATTGGAGTGTCTCGCTGACTGATCGTGAGCTCCAAGCTTAGAAACATTTTATTTGGGTTATTTTAGTTAAATGTAAAAGTAGAAAGTAGATTAGAAGAGACACCTCTCTTTTTGCGTCAGAAGTTAAAAATAAACAACTATAATAATTAATAAAATTTCCACTTTAAACATTTAACTAAAAGAGCCCAAATAAAATGTGTATTAGTGTCATAATATGACGTGACTCTCTGTGGTATCGTATCTTCTGAATTAATGAACCGTTTTGACTACGGTTTTTTTAATCGAAGGCTTACTTAGCTGTGTTTTATGAAAATTGTATTAACAGTTAAAGAGCTACATGGTGAAGTAGGGATATTTTTAGTGGTTTTTTTTATTTTTTTAAGTAACATTTATTTTCATATTAGTTACATTTAAAAACTTTTAAAAGGAAATTCTTTAACTTTAATAATCTTGTATATTTCAATTTATACATTTGTGGAGATCCACGTATATAATGTATTATTGATAATACCAAATATATCAATAATACATAAATATATTATTGATAATAATAAATATACAAATCCGGTATAAGAGTTTATTTTAAAATGTTTAATTTATTTATTTAAAGATATTTTAGAACAGTCTTCTTCTTTAAGCAGCAAATAAAAACGACATCTTTTGATCGTCCACATGATATGCTGGATGATATTAAGTCCCAATTTACTTAGTATTTTAGTAAAGCATTTTATCATATAAATACTTGGCGTTTTTTGTAACAGAATTTGTTATTTTTACATTGAAAATACTTTAAATTTACAAATAAAATAAAAAAAAACACGATATAATTGGCTCCGAGGCGATGCTATCTAGAGATTATACCAATATAAAATACATAATTACCTTAATAAATATACGAAAGGTAAAGAAAAATATGTTTCAATAAATTAATTATATTTATAAATTTGCTCAACCACTATTCAATTTACGGACGAATATTCCAATTATTGGCCTCACCGCAGCAGGTCATTGTATTGATGACATTGTTCTATTTAATAATATTATAATAAGTATTTGTCTCTATATTGGAGGGAAATTTATATTAATGTAAGTATATAAGGCTATAGTTAGACGCCTAGAAAATGAAAATTTTAACTTATTCATTTCCTCGCTCTCCTAAGTGCGGTGTTGAGTTCTGCCGCTATATATTCAGAGCAATTTTCAGTGTTGGTCCACACGTTATAGATCATAAATAGTTTTAGCGATGCCCTTTATTTAAATCTAAAGAGTAAATTGCGATAGAAAATACACGACACATACACGAGAAAATAAGAAAAAATAATTAAACCTAATTTTTTTTTTTTATTTTCACCATATTCTTGTTTTCTTTATTACATTCATTCATAGATTTTTATTTATTACTTTCATATTTAAAATCAAAATTTTAAATAAGTTTTATTCAAATAGACTATTGTACGTACTTTCGAATCGTCGAAGAAATACAAAACATCGGCCGGGAAGGTAGTTCTATCAGTAATAAAAAACCCTTTTATAAAAATGTATAAAAAAATCTGTCACTAGGATTTTTTGTGGCCTAAGCCAAGGTGACCTTTTCAAAATACGAACTTATAATAAAGAAAATAATTAAAACGAAAGTCATTAAGTTTGTCATATCACCCTCTTTTCCCATTAATTTTATCGAGTGCCACTCAAATATGCTACACTGGCGGAAATATTATATGATCACAATATTGTGTTTGTATCAATTTATGGTAGCTGAAGATGGTAAAAATAGGATGATACTATTGGGGTCGTCGTGGTGTAGTGGAATAGTGCTTGACTGTAGATGTGATGATTGTCGGTTCAATCTCAACTCGGGAAAATGACTATTTTTTTCACTGGTAGACAAAGCAGTGCATTAAGTTCCGCCACCTACACTTACGCAGCTTCACGGTATATTCCACACACAGCACGGTAGGCAGCGGGAACATAGTGAAGTGAGGAATAGAAATGTTTTAATGGGTACTAAATGTTCTAAACTAGGTTCCCAGGTACCCTCAGGTGTCTATCCTGCTTTTTGCGAAATACAGCGTAAAGTTTAAAAAATTAAACAAAAAATAATATACAAAAGTTTACGAGTGCAATAACAACACAAAACATATTTTTCACATTGGTTAATAAAAAATAATACATATCAATAGTTTTAGCGGTAAAACTTATCCCACACAGTGTAAAGCAACTTTATTGAAAAACCTTTTTATGGCCACTGACCACAAAGTTTATATTGTAAACTAAAATTCAATTTACACGGTCGTAAAAACATGTTGTACAATAATCCGGTGTACCCTTTAAATGTGAAGTTGTTTTATTAGTTGTGGTTTTTAATTAAAATTAAATATATAATTTAAAAAATTTAAAAGTGGCTTTGAGTTCCGCCATTTGCGTCCAGAATTCGGGGGAAGTACATATGTAAAAGAGCATGAAGTGTTTTACCACTAAATTTCCAGGTTCCCTTTACCTCCACTGCTATGTGCGGGATACAGCGAGATGCTGTAGACCAGCTACTATTGGTATTTATAGACATATATAGTTTTATCTATCATATTAAGATAAGAAAAGATAAGATAAAAGGTGCTAATTGCACATTTGAAAAGGATTATTATATCTTTTTCAAGTGTGCAAAAAAGACTTTTGCACAGTACATTCTTAAGACAAAATGCACAAAGGTGGCGTTATTACTACAAGTGATGTCTTCTGGGCAACCAGATTCCGGAAGGATAAAATTGCGACGGGAAAAATTTATAAATAAACAAACAAATCAACAAAAAAAAATATGTTTTAAATTATTTTAGTTTTACGTGTTCGTACGTACTATATACTGCCTTACTCTTTAAAAGGACATAATTTTCATATAAATATGAAATATCATAATCAATGAAGTAATAGCTCTACATTAATATTTTAGAATCCTTGCCTTGTTAAGGTTTTAAATTATTTATGTGTTTTTGTCAAACTGATATTTTAATCATTTGTATTCGTAGTCTAAGTAAAAAATATTTTTATAACTCAAAAATTAAACCAACTTTAAATAATAGTAAATAGAAAACTAATGGCCCCTATGTTTTATTTACTTTATTAAGGACTGTACTTTACTTACGGGCTTCGCTCCTTTGTTAATTGGAAATGACTGGGAGTTGTTTATATCATATGATACGTTTTAAGTGCCTTAGGTGAATGTGACAATAGGTATTGTGAATTACATCGAAACGAATATCTACATGCGGCCGTTTTGGCAACGGCGGGAAGAGCCGGGAGGCGGGGGGGAGGGGGGGGGGGGGGTTATTCGATTTCCACTCGGGAGAATAATATACTTAATATTTTAATTTCCTCACTTTGGTAACGAGGCAAAGCGTAGAATTCAGTTCAGGCAACACGCAACGTATCAAGATTTCGACGGGGCAAATGGGAATGTTCAAATGGGAACAGAGTGTAACACTAGGTTCCCAAGAAGTTAAAAAAAATGAAGAAATATAGATCTACAACACACTGAGTTTGAAAGTATACATCACGATATTCGTGATGAAGTCGTATAAAAGCCTTTCTCGATGAATGGACTATCAATATAAAAATAATAATAATTGAACCAGTAGTTCCTGAGATTAACGCGTTCTATCATATATTTTTTTATCTATTCAAAATAGATCAGATTAAAAATATATACCAGTACAGTCAATATCGTTGTTTCATATTTCGTTGTCAAAGAAAATTGAGCGATAATCTCGTAAATGTCAACGAGAATAATTTGTTATCAAGTTACAGTATATTGTATGGCGGAATACAATATGTATATTGGCTTTTGTGTTATTCATCCCTCAAAGTTGATGCCAGAATTATAATTTCAAACAAATTTAACATTTTGTTTGAAATAAAAATTATCTCTAATCTCTTTATTATTATGATATCGTTGAATTTTTGAAACATTTATTTGAGATATAAAAAAATAGACTTACATACATAAATGTAGTAGGTATAATTTCACTTTTACACGTGAAAAGTATTGAATCTAAAAATTTAAGATTACGATATAGAATGTAATAAAAAGCGTGTTAATAATGATTGAGGACTATATAACAGGTGAGATGAATGAAATTGAGAACTTGATCATTATTTTTTATTGATTTGTATTTCTTTTCAGATTCACGTTGTATCTCACATATAGAAGAGTAGGCAGAGGGAACTTAGTGCTGTTCAAGAGTATTTACAGGATAAATATGTATGTCTATTGAATGTGATGCAGGATAGCTGCCACTTAATGTAATAGCTAAATTATACCATTGACATTGAAAATAGCAACTGTTCAGTTACTTGTCGGCTCTTCTCAGCAGAACTGCTTTCTGAACTGGTGGCCTTTTTTGTTTACATGTTCAGTCGACGATTCAAAAGAGCTTATAATAATTAGTCTATTTGAATAAAGAATATTTTCAATTATGATTTTTTTTTCTTTTAGACCTTTTAGTGAAGTAACTCAGCGCTGCACTTTTGCCTTGGTACAAGGGCGAAGAAATACAAATATTAAAAATAATAATTCATTACTTCGAGTGGGAATCAAACCCACAACCGTTGCGTTATAGTCATACGCTTGTTACCCAGCGCCACGACGGCCTCGACAATATTTTTTAAACATATACATTACTCTAAGCAGGAATTGAACCCAAAGATAACATTACATACTTGCGACCAAAATGATTTTTACCAATATTTATTTAACAAATATATTATTATACACACACACGCACACAGCAGGGTAGGCAGAGGGAACCTAGTGTTAAGACACATCGTTCCTCACTTTCTGCCTGATCCTGTAGGCATTGCTTGTCGAGTGGCAGAACTCAACGCTGCGCTTTGCCACGACACCAGAGTGAAGAAATGAAAATATAAATTTAATTAAATATTTCATCTCCTCGAGTGGGGATCGAACCCACAACCAATCGGTTTTACAGTCACACTTTGTGCCGCTGCGTCACGACTGGCCTCAATTTTGGATTGAATTAATTGATTATTTTTGTAGCTTCACATTGTAACCTCCATAAAGCAGGGTAGCAGAGGGAAACTGGGAAGCTAGTGTTAAGACACTCCGTTCAGATTAAGACATTTCCACTTTTCATTTTCTGCCGGATTCTCGAGACATTGTGTATGTGTACCCCCAAGTAGGAAACGAATCCACACCCCTGGCCTTTACAATCGTATATTTTTGCTATCGATTCATTTTATCGTGTTCAAAACAATTGAGTCACACGCTGTTCTACTGCAAAACGACGTCCTATTTAATTTTGAAGTATATGACTATGTTTTTTATATATTTAGCAATCCCATACATAGAACCTACAATCAACGCTATAATAAACAGATATTACAGATATTCAACGTAAAAATATCAGCTGTGAGTATCAATAAAGAGATTTTCCTTGTAACTTCACCATTCGAACGTAATACCTTTGTTCTTCTGGAGATAAGTGCATAATGATATTATTGTTAATGAACACAACTTGGATGAAATCTTAACTTTTCTATTTGTACTCAGATATGTCCTTCCTTATGTTTAAAGGTATATTAACGTGTGACTGTAAACGTGGGTTCGATATCCGATCGGGAGAATGCATGTAAAATATTATTTTCGTTTCCTCTTTCTAGTAGGAAAGTTCGGCGTTGAGTTCCACCATTTAAGCCAATGTCGTGAGCTTTTGGCGGTAACTGGAAAATAGAGTGCCTTCTATATTCGAATGCAATGTGAATCTGAAAAGAAAAATATATTACATTGATGTCACTTTTTATAATTACCGTCATGAATAGCAAATATGTGTAACATATTGCCGACCTAGAACAAAGATAAATGTTTCAAATTTGTCCTTTTTGACCATTTTTATATCTGACTATTACTTATTAAGGATTAGCAGGCTGAGGTGGCAGTTATGCTGGTTACATTTGTCGCAGAACCGATGACCGTTGAAGTAAACGTGTTTTAGAGCGGAGACCACGTCCACGCCTCGGCAAGCGTAATGTGGGACGTCCTCCAGCTAGATGGGGTGACGACATTCGCAGCGGCTGTCATCGGCTGGATGCGAAAAGCTCAAGATCGAGCTCATTATATAGGATGATGATGATGATGTTGACTATTTATTTAAAAAAATGGTCAAGAATATATATTAAGAATTTTATACCATAATTTCAAACGTATAAGCTCACTACCAATTGAGCTTTCAGCTCACAAAACTCTACAGTGAAATATTTAACCTCGAAGGCACATTTTTTGTTCAAATTTATTGTACGCAATCACGGACGTGAACAGCATAATACTATGATAATAAAAAATACGGATTGCAAGTGTCGGAATTATGT
The DNA here is from genome assembly GCA_021202915.1 of Heliconius himera. Taxonomy (NCBI): domain Eukaryota; kingdom Metazoa; phylum Arthropoda; class Insecta; order Lepidoptera; family Nymphalidae; genus Heliconius; species Heliconius himera. The sequence goes on along the minus strand of JAJHJA010001146.1, from coordinate 16,004 downwards.
TTTTCTTATATAACTTCACGTATATTTCGTATCTCTCATACTGCAGAGTAGGCAGAGAAAACTTGGAAACTTAGTGTTAAGAGATTTCTTTACTATTAAGACACTTCCACTCCCCAGTCTCTCCTCCAATCCAGTTCAATCTCCTCAAATCCTCCAATTCGGTGAAAATGGTATTTATTTATAAATATAGACGATCATGAAAATAACTTATTGCTCAACATAGACAATTTTTTGCATTAGTTCTGCAGATATAACATTTTCTATTATATACTGTTGTATTATATTACAAAAGTAAGAGAACAACTGAAAAGCTAGCAAACTTAGGCCCATATTGTTGTTCATTAATTAATTGTTGTTGTTCATTAATTACAAACATCAAACAATCATATCATTTATATTTGTATCAAAATAATGATTCAATAGTAGTATTATCAAATGTACCAACTAATTTTGTTTCCATTTTTATAAACAAACTTTGAAAATTGTACTTCCACGTAAAACGCGTCTATTTTGGTACCCCTAATGTGTGTTGTTAACATAATCACACAAAGTTAACAATTTTAAGCCAAGCTGCGTTAAGCTACGCTTAAAAACGAATTGCTAAGGTAGGTTCACAAGTTCCCTTTGCCTAACCGCGTGTAACATGTGTCCAACATGTGAAGCACAAGCAACGTAGTTTTGTTTCAAATATACATTCACTTAATCCCTTATTTTCGCTAGTTAAAGAAACATTTTGAACTTCATAACATATTTTACTACTCTTGTTACTTTTTATAATTATGGACTATGCAAAGTGGTATTATTATAATGAAGTGTCATATCATTCTAACCAGTATCCGTGTTCAGCCCATTTGGGATACAAAATAGCTGTTTTTAATATAGATATTTATTTCAGTATATATCTTACGTATTGGTGAAAATTGTCAGGCAAAGCTACGCTGGTCTTGTTAACAGGGCGTAAAAATGAAAATAGTTCATTCCCTCAGTTGGAATCGAATCCACACCATTCGCGTTTATAAGCCCTGTGTCGCTTGACTGCCCTGTGTGACATTAAAAATGTACTTTGTTTTAATAAGTTTTCCTATTTAAAACAGAAAAAAGTTTAATTGCAAAAGTTATTTTCAAGGATATGAAATCTTTGAAGATACCAAGGAGTTTTAGCTATAAATTTAACACCAATTTTAATATTATATTTTTTTAATTTTATATTTGATTAATATATTATGAGAGAAATGTTTATTTTATTTTTAATAAATTTAAAATTCATTAATAAATTTCTTTTTATTGATAAGATTTTATTATATATTTTAAATTTAAAAGTAAAATAAATGACAAATAATTGTTGTGCTGTAGAGAGGTCAATCAAATTATTATAATAAAATAGTGCGTAATCTGGTATCCAGGAAATGCTAGTATTAAGCTATTTATAAGTAGCGTGGGGCACAAGGTTACGATTGTAAACATTACAGGTTGTGGATTCGATTTCCATTCCAGAAAATGAAATATTTGATATTTTCATTTCCTCGTCCTGGTAACGAGGCAAAACGCGGTGTTGATTTTTGCTACTCGTCACGCAATTCTTCCAGAACTTGGTGATAGTGGGGAACAGAAGTGTCTTAAAAGGAATGGAGTGTCTTAACTTTAGGGTCCCAAGTTCCCTCTGGCTACCCTGCTATGTGCGGGATACAATATGAAGCTAAAAAAAGACAAACATTGAAAAAACATTGTTCGAGTTGGCCCCTGGAGTTTCACTGAAACCTTGTTTGTGCATTTAGCTTATAAAAGTTACAAACAACAAAATATGTTAAATATAATAAAAAATAAAATAAAATACAATTTTGTATTGTAGCAAGTTGTCACACATTTTGGGCACACGGGAATTAAGGTCCCAATTGAAAGATAAGAAACAAATAACTCCTGGGTCCAATACCCTTCCGTTCGCCCCATTTGTAGTAAAGATGAAAATACAATCAAATTAGCTTCATGTTATATCCTGCCCACGGTGTTAAGACACTCTGTTCCCCACTTTCCAGCGAATTTTTGGCATTGCTTCCGCCAGAGAAAAGAAACGAAAATATTAATTAATAATAATTTATTCCCTAGAGTGATGATCAAACCCACAACCGTCACATTGCAGCCACTCTCTTGTGCCGCTGTGTCACGATGGCCTCAATTCTCTTTAATAGTAAAGATGATGGATGGTCTAATAGATATTGAAAAAAAATATTGAGCCCATATTAGTGGCAGCAGATAACTCTTTTTACTCCGTAGCTTATCAGTAGTTTATAATAATTTATTAATTAATAAAATACCAATCTGCCATTACCAGAGAAAATAGTGTCAAATCATAATCACGCATAACTCTCTTCAATAGTTCTTATGTTTTGCATTTAATCTTTCTATAGTCCCATCGATACAGTTTTTGATGAACAACATCAATCCTCTTCTTTTATATTTCTTAGTTTATATATAGTCACAAAAACAACTTAGTATTAAACATATCTCGCATTTCTATGATATGATTTATATGATGATATATATCTAGTTACAGTTTTTTCAGCTTCACGCATTCTTCGTCTTTTCGTAAATCTAAAATATTGCGTGTTGAGTGATGGCACTCGAAGCCCTTTTTAGAAATATAAAAAAGTACTTGGTTATCGCAGAAATCGACACTAAAGCTTGGAAATAAGATAAACTAACACACTTTTACCTTTTGTTTTGTTTATTGATCGTGGGGTCAGTTAAAATTATCTAATCGTAATAGGTACATCGTTAAATTAGTCGTATAATGTAGTAAAATATACGTGGTATTATATTATTTCAATTACTTTTAACGAGACCATCATTCACAACGCAGTCCGGCTATAATCCGGAAAAATGCCATATGTCGTTTGATATTTGTGGTGTAATTACCAAAGTACTAAAATATGAAATATGAACGCGTTTTATGACTGTGCGTGGGCCCCAAGTCAATACTTGTTTAGGAAAATAATAGATTTTAGATTAAAAAATATTTTATTGTTTTTACAACTATATTATTTATTAACAAGTTACACTCCGTAACTTTGTGGCATATAATTTTTTGATATTTACGAACTTTCAGTTGCGAGTAGTTCCAAAAGAAACATTGACCTTAGTAAAGTAGTACAGTTATTTTAAATATTTAGGCAGCGGTGCAGTTAAAGAGAGTGGCAGCATAAGCTCTTCCCTTCCTCGTTTCCTTAGACGTCCTGGGGTTTCATATCAGGTGTTTAAGATATTAAATTTTTAATAAAAACAGAAAGTGATTTTAACGCTGATCAATTTTCGTAAAGTGCTGTATCTCTTAAGAATTAGCCGGGCTGCTAAGGTCCATAATAAAGACCTACATTTAACATAGGACGTACATTCTTAAGCCAACAGAAAATGCTCATAATATTGACTAACTTTTACTACGATCCTATATAATATCTTTCACAATAACTTGTGATGAAATCCTAGCAGCCTATATAACTACGGGCTGCTAGGATTTCATATCAGGTCAGATCGTCGTAATAAATTATAGTCAATAGTACAGTAGGCTAATAGCGTAAAGGTCAGTCGTGGCGCAAGAACATATGCTTGTGACTGTAAATACAACAGGTTGTGGGTTCGATTCCCATTCGAGGAAATGGAATATTTAATATTTTCATTTCTTTGCTCTGGCGTGGCGACAAGGCGCGGTGTTAAGTTCCGCTACTCAACAAGCAATGTCTCCGGAATTCGGTAGAAACTGGGGAGAGGGGTGACACTACGCCCCCTTTGGCGTGAAGCAGACGCGTAATAAAGTGTGAAGCTGTAAATACAGCAAAGATCTTTGCTTCTGTTGCTTGTTTGCAAACTTATATACAAATTATAATAAGAATCGACTCTTCTAATAGTTTTAATATATTTGTCTTTGATTCGTGATGAATTGAACTTTTTACCCTAATTTATTTTAAAATATAATAAATATTTATTTTTTTCTACATAAATTAATAGAATATGCATAAATTAATAAAGTAAATAATAATATATAAATGAATATATTGAAAAAAAATTGTCTTGAGAATAAATTTACAATTTTAATTTTTGTTTGTTGTTTATTTACATTTTTTAAAAAGGTATGTAGTAAATTTTTTTAAACACATATTTTATATATACTTCCCAGCTGTAAGAAAAAACCAAACTACTCGAAAAATAACAAAAAATGTTAGCAATCAGATCAAGTGCTTCAAGTTAGTTAAGTGAGAATCTTATCAAACTCTCACTTTACCTGTATAAAGTTAATATAATTAATTTTAATGAAAACAACCTTTCCGTCTCACAGCGCCCGAAGAAATTACTTCTAAACGCGTCTCCCTCAAAAAGCTAATTTAGGGCTAGATCTACTTCAATTATATTCAGCTCTGGAATAATTAAGGTTGAGGGACCCTGGTCTTGTACGTACAGGATTTTTCTTTCAGATTTACGTTGTATCCCGCAAGTAGCAGAGTAGGCAGAGGGAGTCAAGAGACTCCGTTGAGTGGCGGAATACAACGCCGCGCTTTGTTTTATTACCAGAACGAAGAAACGGTTATATGAAATATAGATTTTTTCATCGTGAAAAAAATATCAAGAAATTTTGTATGTTTAATTTTCGTTTAGGATTAAAGTTTTCTAGAACTACCTTTCTTTTCATTACACGGTTTTTCCTTCTCATAGTAGGGTAGGCAGAGAGAATTCAGACATAACTCAATTTAGGTGGAAAACGAAGAATAGATGTACTCTCTGTTCTTCGTTATCCACCTAAATTGGGGACAATATGAGGTTACAAAGTGATATATAAACTATATATCTCAATACCTATATGAGAAAAAAATAAGCTAATTAAAGTATGCTAAGCTAAGCGAATACGAAGCTTTTTCGAGAAAGTTTCTTTTCGACCTTAAGAACTTTTTGTTTTTCCGGAACTACAAGGTATTTTAAGTGCTGACCTATATCGTCGCTTAAGTGCTGACAACATGAGAGGAAAAAATTGAAGATCCAATTAGGTTGGAAAAATCCTTGTAAGCATACAAGTGTTGGCACTACCTTTTTTCGTAAATGATTTATGAAGCTATGTGAAGTATAATGTACATATAGGTTCGAGTATATTACACTGACTAAAAATATATTAACGTAAGAAATATTTTACAGGATGATATTTAAAATATTATTGAAAGATTCTAGTAGTCTAGTGTCACGGCTCTCCATTATCCGCTTTCCGTCGAAATTCGAAACATTTAATTTCTAATACGATTATTATATAATATTCACCGATTTAATAATCCTTTTTTTTACACCTTCACACTGTATTCTGCAGACAGAAGGGAAGGCATAGGGAACCTAATGTTAAAACCCCGGAATTCTGGAAGCATTGCAACGCCGCGTTTTGCCTCGGTATCCATATTATTTCATTTTCTCGAATGGTAATCAAACCCACTACCTATCGCGTTTACAGACACACGCTTGCGCCCATGCGCCACGACTGACCTCTCAAAATGTATACTATATGTATATACTTTAATAGTATTATTGCACTTGTCCAACATGGCTATATTAGCTTCACTTTATGAATATTTGCTTAGTGAAAAAGGACAGTATTTATGATGATATATTAAATAGAACCAACTATTAAGTATTTTATTAAATTCTTTTTCCCGACTGCTAACGAAAGGTTATGTTTTTCGTGCGTATCTTGTATATATGTATGTATGTATTTAATATTCTTTATTATGGATTTACACAGCTGTGGAACGCCATTGGACTTACTGAAAAAAAAAATCGTTTCAAATATCACAATATGGATATCAAATTCAAGAACTCAATACGAGGATTTCGAAACGGTATATTATGATTACCATTACCATAATGAACCCTAACAAAAAAATTAAAAATATAAAAATATTTATAAAAACAAAAACCCCGACTACATAAAAAGAAAATAAACAAGCCCAATAGTTTATTAGGAATAACAGTCGGGACCTAAAAGTAATTCTTCAGTCAATAAAATCTTTAACAGGAACCCCGAATAATTTGAAGAGGGACCTCTTACTCCTCCGACTGTTACTTTTTAGTTTTATGCAGTCTGAGTTTTTGTTTCATAAATATTTTTTTGTTATCAGCTTTTTTCTTCTTATTTGCAAATAATGATACAAAAATATTTAATGATAATTTAAATAAAACTCTTAAAGACTGGCCTCGAAATGAAATATTTCAACATTAAACACTTTCTATCAATCATACCTTTCAAAAAAACACCCGGATTAGTGTCCAAAGTAGTAAACATACCAACCAACACTTTATTGATGTAAATAAACAATGTTGTTTGTTCATAAATATAACTATAAAAAATGTCTCGCATAAACATCGGTCAAAGACAAAGGCAAGCTAATAAAGAATGTCTAATGTAATTACCGTTCTTATACCAACATTACTAGGTTTAGGGCACACTTCACTTTGTGCCCACATTTGAGATGGTAATGGACACATCTAAATATTATAACGAGTAATTACTTTTAGACTCGAAAGTTTGAGCTATTTTGAATTCTATAACTATAGCATTAAAGGACAAATTATTTGAATTGTATTTTTTATATTAATGCTTGTATTACATTGTGTTGTAAATTTTTTTATATCTTGATTGTTTATGTTTTGTTCACTCAATTCTTATCAAGAAAAATTAATGAACAAGACATCAGCCAGAACATCAGCCTTGGCGCAGGGGTAAACGTGAAATGTTGTGGGTTCTATTCCCATTCGAAGAAATTAAATATAAATTCATTCATTTTCTCTCTCTTGTAACGACAACGTTGAGTTTTGCCACTCAAAATGCAAATATCTCCATAATTCGGCGGAAAGCGGGGAATGAAAATAAGAACGGCGTATCTTAACACTATGATTCCAGGTTCCCTCTACCTTCCTGGCTATGTGCAGAGATATTTAATCTTATACCTTATTAAGTAGACAATAAGGCTTAATTAATTGAAGATAGCCCTAGTTATGATATGAATACGTACAGCCAGTAGACCATTGCAATGGCCAGATTGTTATTATCTTAACCGGAAACTGAATGCGTCTCTCATTGAGCTTTATATAGATGCGATATATGCGTTAATTAGTTGTAGGCGGTTTCGATCAGTTTCCGTTGGTAAAGGTCAGGTTTGAATATAATTGTATATTAAATTGGTTTCTCGTCTGCAATAGCTTGCTTTATGGTCATAAATTCTATACCGAACCAAATATACTGAGTCAACTAAAAAAAATTCGTGAATTTTACTTTAAGTATTTTTAACTATTTATTTATTTACCTATTTAACTGTATGAAAAAAGAATCTCTATAAATGACTGAATTTTTTTTTCGCACACATTAGGTACACTGAGTCAAATTTAGCCATACATATATGTAGAATATGGTTGTATTTATATAAGTTGAAATCAACTTAGTATACGTAAATTGCGCGGAAGGTGGCTTTATCGTGTGCTTTTTTATATTCAGTGAATAATTGTTTTTTGTTGTTGAGAGTGGAGAGTGGAGTGTCTTAACGATTTCCAAAAGTGTATTAATATCTAACGAGAACATTCTAGCATATTCTATTGATAAGCTTAGTGCTTATAATCAATTGTTTCAAAAATACATATATTTATTGTTTTTAAATATATGTATGTAAGTGTATTGTATATAAACACTAAGTTTATTCTATATTATTGATTTATATTATTATATATTATATATTTAATTTCGCGAAATAAAATTTGCACCGTGACGTTGTCCCCCTTTTCCTCTTAACAACTTATCCGTAATGTTTCAAAGGTTGTCTGGCAGAGATTACTTAAAGTTTTCTTGTTTACTTATGTTGTTCATTTCTTTTTTTCCCGACTGCTAAGGAAGGGTTATGTTTTTCGCGCGTATCTTGTATGTATGTAATATTCTTTATTACCTCGTATCTCCAGAACCGCTGAACGGATTTATATATTTGAGGTGTCGTTAGATTCGTATTAGCAGCCCAAGTGTTCTTAGATAGGTGACGTTAAATAAAAATAATCATGGCGGCTGTGGGACGCCATTGGGCTTAGAGAAAAAAACATTTTTCGTTTCGAATACCACAATATGGGTATCAAATTCAAGAGTTTAATACGAGGATTTCAAAAAGGTATATCATGATTATCATTACCATAGTGAATTCTAACAAAAAAGTGGAAAATAAAAAAATATTTGTAAAAACAAAAACCCCGATTTCATAAAACTAAAAAGAAAATAAACAAGCCCAATAGTTTATTAGGATTAACAGTCGGGACCTATAAGTAATTCTTCAATCAATAAAATCTTTACCAGGAACCCCGCATAATTTAAAGAGGTCCCGACTGTTAATCCTAATAAACTATTGGGCTTGTTTATTTTCTTTTTAGTTTTATGCAGTCGGGGTTTTTGTTTTTACAAATATTTTTTTATTTATATTTCTTTGTGTGCAATAAAGTTTATTATATTGTATTGTATTTAAAATTAATTATATTAAATTATTGTTGCCAATATCTTTAACCGAAATATCTTGGATTTCATTTTTTTTACCCATTAAATAGATTTTTGTTTGTTTTATCCATTTTGTAACTCATTTGACTCACAATAAGGATAGCTCACGTTCAAAATTATGTCCACGTATAATGAGCCGACTTACTATATTTTAACAAAATATGAATTCACGACATCATCTACAACATAATTATATATAGTCTACTAATAAAAATAAAAATATTTCTAATGACACCAGCGGCATGTAAATTCTGATCTCGCGAGAAAACCGTAATAAAAAATGTCATATATTTTAATCCACAACCCTTTATATCTTTCAATGTTAGTCCCATAATAATCAATTCAAAGGGTCCAGGATAAGCCGTATTTAAAATGAGGTTAACATATATTGGAGAATCAGAAATCTTGAAATCTCTTTTTTTTATCAGTTTTTTTTCTATAAAAAAAAATGTTTTGGATTCTAATACATTGAATCCCCAGTAATAGTTTATCTCATTTATCTTCTATGTACAGACACCGATTAGTTACAATTTTATTATAAGTATAGATGACACAAGCTAAATAATGCCCCCCAAAAAGTAGTTTCTATAATAAGACGTATTCGTCATAGTTGATTTATTTTTAACATACGAATAATCTATGTATACTAATGCATCTCTACATTATTTTATAAATCAGTAATATAAAAAGATATTTATTTAATAGGCCAGTCGTGGCGCAGAGGCACAAAATGTGACTGTAAAATTTTGTAAATTCTGTAAAGGTTGTGGGTTCGATCTAAGTCGAGGAAATGAAATATTTATTTACATTTATATATTTATATTCATTTCTTCGCTCTGGTGCCGAGGCGAATCGCGGCGTTGAGTTCCAGAGTGCCACTCAACGCGCAATGCCTCCAGAACTCGGCGGAAAGTGAGGGACGGAATGTCTTAACACTAGGTTACCTCTGCCTACTCTGCTGAATGCGGGATACAGCAAGAAGCGTGAAGCTGACAATGCAAATGCATATTTAAAGACGTATTCACGTCAAAATAAACACAATCAATAAAAAGATCGGTTAAGTTCGAGTCGGCCACGCCCATCGAGGCTTCCGTATGAATTTCAGTACTATTGGTTAACGGGAGGTACTTATAAATTTGACAAATTTAGCTTTTATGAAATAAACAACAAATTTAAGAATGTAATGATTTCTTCCTATGAAACATCTATCAATTTTTAATAATTGGACTTTTTCCTTTATTTATAGTGTAAGTTCTTATTTAGTGCCAAATTTCGTAACAGTAGGTTCACGGGAAGTACTCTATAGGTTTTGATTAGGCGGCGAATTTCTCACAAAATGTTGCAAAGCGATGCATAAATGCTCGTGTCTTTTGATTGCATTCACCTAGAAGCTTGGTTTTTTTGTCTGTTAGTAGTTCCCGTGCTCTAAGGGACGATGTACTTAAATATTTGATAATAATTTCTGGATACCTCTACACAATCTCGAGATAAATGGTCTTGACAGACGGTAAACAGGCTAATCATATGATGTTTCCGTTCTTACCTTTCGAGATACGGAACCCTAAAAAATCAACCTACTCAGAAGATAATATTATTATTATATTAACGTGATAAAGTTATCTTTTCATAACACAAAACATTGTAACTAAGTTACACACCTCTCTCAAACTCTTCGGGGAGTTACCGGAAGTTGTCTTGTCGTCCTGAAGTTCACTTTGACTGTATAATGTATATTACCTTTGAAATACATTATTATATTATTACACTTTGTTAGTCGATTAAGTTAAAAGCGTATTTATTTATATGTAAATTTTATGCCGCATTCGAACTCATTACCATCACGTTTACGCTCAAACGTGATGATAATGGGTTTGATTCCCATTTAGCGCTCGACATTTTCATTTTTCCGCTGCTACTATACGCTAGGTAGCATTTACAGTTTGATATGAATGTTACTTATTGTTATTTTTTTTACGCACTTTAAATTTAAAATATATAGTTAATTTTACGTAATTATACAATAATAATTAGTAAAAAAGAAATCAGCTTCACGCTGTATCCCGCACACAGCAGGGTAGGCAGAGGGAACCTAGTGTTCCCACTCACTTTCTGCCGAATTCTGGAGGAATTGCGTGTTATGTGGCAGAACTCAACGCCGCGCTTAGCCTTGATACCAGAGCGAAGAAATGGAAATATAAATTTAAGTAAATATTTCATCATCTCGAGTGGGGATCGAACCCACAACCAGTCGGTATTACAGTCACACTTCGTGCCGCTGCGCCACGACTGGCTTTAATACAATATCATACAATATCGGGCTTACATTTTGATTACGCGTGACAAGATTAAACGAGTCCTTTAGAATTACTCACTTGTGGTTCCCCTTCAAAGCTTTCTTCAAATTGAAAATGCCAGGTTTTAAAAATATAAACTAGTAAAAAAGTGTTTCTAGTGTAAGTGTAGAGGTGAAAAAGTAAAAATAGAAAAGTTTCATCAAAGCTCTAATCTTTCTTTTTTACTTTCACATTTTATCCCGCACCAAGTAGGGTAAGCAGAAGGAACTTAAGGATATAGTGATAAGATATTTCGTTCCTATTGAGACATTTCCATTTCCCACTTTTTCTTTTATCCAACTCCAAGATCCAAAGGTTGCCTGGAAAGATCGCTTTAAACGATAAGGTCGCCTTGTTGTACTTTTTTTTTGAATGTACAATATTTTTTTTAAATGTACAATAAAGTATATTTATTATTATTATTTCCCCTGAATTCTGAAGGAATTGCGTGTTGAGTGGTGAAACTCAACGCCGCGCTTTGCCTTGTGATCAGAGCAAAGAAATAAAAATAATAAATATGAAATTCATCAATCATTCCCCCGAGTGAGAATCGAACTTACAACCGTCGCGTATACAGCGCACGCTTGTGTCCCTGCGCCACGACAGCCTCAATTGCTCAATCCTATAAATTATTTTATTTCTAAATAGACCAACATTTATGTAATTCAGATTTAAAAACGATTTTTTCTATCAAATAATAATATAACTTCATCACGTAAGTAAAGCCTTAGGGGCAAAGTGACTGACGCAAATATGAAATTGTGATGACCTGATTTTTATTACTTGAAAAATGTCTATATTTAAGTATCTCGTGACCGCTCTTCAGTTTCCGCTTTGTTATATTGTGTTCTTTTTCAGTGTCAATACTGTAGAGTAAAGATACAGTAAATTCTAAAATACATTTCTTTAAGTTTCTACACAAAACCAGCCAAAGCAGGTCATGTACTTGACTGTTGAATTCAGTTTTGAATATTTTTTAAGTTATTATAGTGTTTGGTTCGTTTCTCTTGTATAAGGAAGTAGTAAAATCCGAGTTTTAATATTTTAAAATTGAGAAAATGCTAAATTTTCTTTGAGGCTGTCGTGGCGAATTAAGATGAATAGATATATACAATTATTATCTTAAATGTTTCCTGAATTTAGTACCATAGACAGAAAGATCTTAATTTCAAGACACTCCTTTCTTCTTTCCGTCCGAATTTGTTTAAATTTGTGCTTGTTAGGTGACGAAACTTTACTAAAACGAGAAAATGAAAAGGAAATCCCTAGCTTTATACCTGGGTAGCCAAACAGAACGGAACACCAAACGTCTCATTCCTATTTCACTTCGTCCAAGGTTACCACAACTTCTTCATACATACCCTCGGGGGGGTTCTCAAACCTTTTTTTTATGGAAAAGACAAGGCAAACGAGCATTTGGGTCACCTGATGGTAAGTGATCACTGCCGCCCACCAGAGGAGCTATAGGTGCGTTGCCGACCTTTAAGAAGGGTTGGGCGCAGGAGCCCGGCATTACCTGATGCGAAACACAGTGGCATAAAGCCACTACTTCACGCCGGTTTTAAATATCGGGGGTGGTAATGATCCGGTCGAGTCTGCCCATGCTTGTTGCCATTGCTGGCGACGTGACAGCATAAAACTTTTAGTTGACCTTCCTCCAGTATTATTAATGTAGTATTTTGAAGGTCAACCGAGGTATCTCCATACATTACTTACCACTCACTCTTCTATTAACCTTAAAATACGAAACTATTATAAAATGTTCGACGGCAAAATAATGATTCCAGGAAAGAACGATGTCCACGTTCTTGTGCTCCTAGGCTAGCTGAAGATATCAATAAGGAAGGTGCTTCACAATGCCTTCCTTATTCGAATTTTCAACTTGCCTCGCTTTGTCATTGTTGATGAGCATCAGCTTCATTCTTGAGATGATTTATACCTCAACCGACGTAAAATTTACGATATTTTAGTGTTTACGTGACTGTGTACACAATTTTAGTAAACATTTTTATTTAAATTATTTTTAAAGTTTTTCATATGTTGGCGTAATAAGAAAATATAGTTTTTTTTAGCTTAATGGTATATCATTTCGCATTTAGCTAGTACGCAGGTAGGAAGCTAGTTTTAAGTTCTTCCTGTTCAATCAATGTAATATTTATTAAATATAAAAAAAAACGCAGCAGAAAATCTAGTGTTCGGACTTTTAGGACAATTTTTGTATAAAATAATTTTTAACTATATACATTATACATGTCTTAGGCTAGTGATCAAACCCACAACCATCGTATTTACTATTAAGCACTCTTAAACCGCGCCACGACTATCATTTTTTTTTTAAATAAAAATATTTATGAATACAAAAATAAAGGAAATATTTTCCCCATTATAATAAGACCCAGACAATTCACCATACAATACCAGGATACTAGTATTCGCAGCACGTAACTTATAAAGTCAGTATATTTAATACTTGACGCTTTGACATATCAATATTGACTTCCGTTGTAAATTCCTGTACACATTTTACGATTTTAAATTCCTTTTCTTATTTAATTTTTTTCGATCTTCACAGTTTGTATGATGAAAACGAATATCATTTTTTCGTACTTTCTCTGGATCTGGCTAGGGATAACGCATGAAGCTAAGAAAAATAATTAAAAATCTACTTATTCAGAAAACGTATAAAAATTTGAACTTAGCTCGAAAAAAGCTAGCATGTAAGTAATGAAATAACTATTTTGTAATATTTTTAACATTTTTAAAGTGTTATTTCACACAAAAAATACGAAAACGTATAAACTGCTCTGGGTAGTATTGGTCCCAACCTGGTAAGTTTCCAGGAGGCGCGGGTCCCGCTACGTTCAAATTTTTATACATTTTTTAAATAAGTATTTTCTCATATTTTTTATATTAAATGCTATAATAAAGACAAGTACAAAATGTTTTCTTATAAGATTGTCTCTATTTACTTAGGGAATCACATGTGTGTTGAAGGACGATAGTAGACTAAAACACCCTAATATTATTAAGTAAGACTCCACTCTCTAAAAGCAAATTTGCGCTTACTCAGGTGTAAATACATTAAACGAAGTTTCTAATAGTGTAATAGTCTAATCTAACTTCTATTATAATATAAGGTTAATAATATATTATGTTTACCAAAAGATCGTTCCTGTTAATTGAAAAATGTTGTATTGAAATAGCTGAAATTAATAATTTTCTAGTTCGAACGGGCGAGCGGATCACTAATATAAAATAATTTATTGTAGTTCTTATTTTTTCCCGACTGCTAAGGAAGGGTTATGTTTTTCGCGCGTATCTTGTATGTATGTAACATTCTTTATTACCTCGTATCTCCAGAACCGCTGAACGGATTTACATATTTGAGGTGTCGTTAGATTTGTATTAGCAGCCCAAGTGTTCTTAGATAGGTGACGTTAATAAAAAATAATCATGGCGGCTGTGGGACGCCATTGGACGTAGTGAAAAAAAAAAAATCGTTTCGAATACCACAATATGGGTATCAAATTAAAGAGCTTAATTTCAGAATTTCAGAAATGTATATCATGACTATCATTACCATAATAAATTCTAACAAAATGATGAAAAATAAAAAAAAATTGTAAAAACAAAAACCCCGACTGCATAAAACTAAACAGAAAATAAACAAGCCCAATAGTTTATTAAGATTAACAGTCGGGACCTATAAGTAATTCTTTAATCAATAAAATCTTTAGCAGGAACCCCGCATAATTTAAAGAGGTCCCAAATGTTAATCCTAATAAACTATTGGGCTTGTTTATTTTCTTTTTAGTTTTATGCAGTCGGGGTTTTTGTTTTTATTCTATTCAAGAGCTATTGTTGCTAAACGGTTTAAGTGTAGGCGATGACGCCTACGTATAAATGTACTGATTTTGGCAAACATCCCACTGCACTTATGTTTATGTTGGCTGCTTTTTCAAATTATAAATTATACGAGAAAGCATATGTATATATGTATAAAGTAAGTTCAATAGTTTATCGTTATATACCTGTTTATAGGTTTTGTTCAGTAGTAGTGAATTCATTATCGTCGGAAACTTTATTTGGTAGGCAGGAATTTTAGAGGCGAAATTTCTGTTTTTCCCGTTCCCGTAGGAGTTATGGGGAAATGGTGAATTTCCCAAAATTTCTACGGGAACGGGAGTATATTTGCAGCAATCACCTGTATACCTGTATTCTGTATACTCCGAAAGCTGCAGACTATTTGCATCGTATAATGAACAAACTAAACCATTCTAGCTCGTTTGAGTCTATACTTCTAATACTCCTAGTACATCAATATGTACGTAGTAATAATTAGTTTTCTCTGTATAAAAAAATACTGCTTTTAACATTTATTAATTTTGTTATATAGCAAGGTAGGCATGGCAACATGGAAACCTAGTGTTGGGCTCCTCAAATTTCGGCCAAATTTTTTACGCATTGCGTGTTAAGTCGCAAAACTCAACGCTGCGCTTCCTCGTTACCAAAGTGAATAAATTAATATATTAAATATTTTCTCAAGTGGAAACCAACGTATAACCTATCAAATTTACAGTAGCATGACAAGCTTGTTTGTGTATGATTCACAAAAAAAATTAACCGCTATAAAATCGTGGTAAAAAAGTTTATTATTTTATCCTGCAAAATCCCATTTTAAGGAAGATATAGAATTCGTTGCTGTCCAAATAACAAAGAGAATATCTTTTAGGTAAGCGTTTAAAGTTTCTCAAACGTCAGGTTATAAAGCTAGTTTTAACGTCCGATAGTTTTTGTCTGAAACAATAGCTCAATACATTTCTTTTTCAATTTCACGCTGCATCCCGTATATATTAGAGTAGGCACTGGGAAGACCTTCCCTTCATCGTTTTTCGTCCTAATTCAAGATAATATAACGTAGAGAGTGGCGGAATTCAACGATGTATTTTGACGACAAAAGTACCGAGTTTCAAGAATTCTGAGCGATCAAAGCGAGGAAATTTATATAATTCATTCCCACGAGTGGGACTCGAACCCACGACCATCGCGTTTATACACATACGCTAACCCATAGCACAATACTAGCTATATATTTCAAAATAAACGTAGTTGTTGCAGCAAAT